>JAVJIF010010186.1:0-140075 GCA_038442645.1 Agave tequilana | reverse complement strand
ACTCCATGAGTTTTGTCATCATCAAAAAAGGGGAGATTGTTGGCCCAGAGGCCTTCCACTCTGATTTTGAGATGATTAACTCATGTAATTAAGTTTACTAATAATCTTGTGATGATTAATTTCAGATACTTAATCAAGATATTGTAGGTGATTAGCTTCAACAAAGGTATTTGGAGCTTTCACATGGTGATTCAAGAGCCCGTGCGTCAAAGTCCATATCTAGCACTCGTTGGAGTCAAGCTCGATGGATCACGTTTGGATCGAGTCGACTTGGAGATGGCGCTCTATAAGAAGACCTCGATTTGTTTTAGAATAGTTAGTTTAGATCTATTTGTAAAGATTAGATAGTGTGATATGCTCAAGTTCACAACACACACAACGTTTCATGTTTATTGGTTTTCGATTTTTGGTTTAACCGATTTTGGTTTCATGAATAGATAGAATCAAAACAAGTTACATGGTTTAATGTATATTAGATTTGTTCTATATCTATATGTATGCTTCAACTATTTAAACAAACTTAGTTTGATAGTCTATTCATGAGTTTGAATTTGATATTTTAACAAAACTTATTTTCAGATTTAATGTCAAAATATTGATAATATATTTTATATAATATTGGATTATATCCATATACTATATGCCTCAAAGTTGTTTCAATATCATATTTTTGTATTTGGATGAGTTTAGACAAAAATAATTTTTCATTTCAAAAATCTAAGTTTGAAAAATACAGATTTTGGTTTTCAGCAAAAATTGTAAGTCCACAAAAATGGTTCAAAATGTTTTGTAACATGGTTTGATTGTACTCAAACATGTTTGTATTTCAAAGATTATATAAGAACTGATTTTTGTGGATTTTAGAGATTTTATAGGATTTATTTGGTAATAAAAAGATAAGTTTTAAAATCCTATAATCTGCCTGCCAGGCCCTGGCGGTCGACCGGGACGGTCGACCGGACCAGTGGTCGGTGATCGGCGTGCACAAGGACGTGCACATGGCCAGCCACTTAGCCGGTCGACGAGCGGTCGACCAACTGCAAGTGCCCCACTCTCGGGTGGGGGCGATCGACCGTGAGGCTTGGCCCGATCGACCGACGCGTCGACCGGCCAGAGAGCAATTGCTCTCTGGATCTGGCACGGTCGACCGACAGGCTCAATGATCATATTTTTGACGTTAGCCGGTCGACCGGCGGTCGACGGAAGGTCATTTTGACCTTGTCATCTGCCAACGGGCAGAATTTTATGGGGGTTGTAAATACCCCATTTGAAGTGGATTTCACCAAGTTTTCAAGAGTGAAAAATTTACATTCTAAAAGTGTTTTATTTCAAGTTTCAAAAGAGTTTTAGAGCCTTAAAGATTTGATCTTTATTTTGTTTTAAAAGGGTTTGAAAAATTCAAAAGAAAAGAAAAGTCTTTGGGAATTGGTTTAATCTTCATTTTCAATTCTATCTAGAGTTTTTCCCTAGTGTTTTTCTTTGAGTTTTTTTATTCAAACTCTATTTTCCACACTTGAGCTATCTTGCTATCCTATCTATTATGATCTTTATCTTTGTAGGAAAATTGGTTTGTGGTTGAGATAGACCACCAAGTTGTAAACTTCTTCATTGTGAAATCCCTCTAGTAAGAGGAGATTGATTTGGTATCCCTCTATTGTGAGGTGATTGTGGAAGTTGTGGTTGGCTCCCTCTAGTGAGAGATAGAGATTGTGTTTAGCTCCTCTAGTGAGAGGTGGAGTTTGTGTTGGAATCCCTCAAGTGTGAGGTGATTGGTGTTTGTGGCTAAGTGCCTACCCTCTGTGTGAAGTAGATTTTGTGTTGGTTGTGCCTTGCCTCTATGAGAGATTGTATTTGGTTGATGAGGAGTTGTGTACTTCAAATTATAATTGTCCCAAATTCTCATTGGAGGTTTCCCTGTGTGGGAACTCCTGTGTCGACAAGTTAGTGGAAATCCTTCTGTGTGAAGATGGGGACGTAGAGCTGTGTGCTCGAACCTCGAAACATATTATGTGTTTCATTTTGATCCACTTTCTCTAACTCTCTCTATTACTTAAGCATTGCATCATATTGCCATATCATATATATGCTTGTGTTGTTTGTGTGTGCCTCACTTGTGTTTAACCACGAGAGCTTCATATAGCACCTCAACTCTTATTCTGAGGAATCAAGGGAGTTAGTCCAGAGCCCTTCATCAGAAATTCGGCTACACTCGTTGGTTACATTAAGTGTGTTGCCATTTATTTTTTAATTTTCACATTTTATTCATTAGATTAGCCGTACACCTATTCACCCCCCTCTAGGTGTACTTATAGCTCCACTTCGAAGAAGGTTCCCTTCCTATGAGAGCGACACCTCTTGGCTGAGTTGGAGGCTGGGGCCGCAGATAAACGGTTGAATACGACGACTTGCTCGTATGAGAGCTGCAATGGCATTCGGAGAGTACTACCATGATGAGTCATTTACAGAAGCATTGGGGAGTGATTTATGGACACTCTTCTTCTTTGTCAGGTAGTCTCTCAGATCTATTGTAGGGGTATCTGAAGAACTAGCCTTAAACCGAGGGGGTGAGGCTTTCAAGTTAGTATTCTTCTGGCCTTTGGAGGCTAGACGTGGACCTCTTGTGCTGGGGCAAGCCTCAATTGAACGTGAGTCTTACGTCTGCATTTTGGTACAACAACATGTTGGACTTGGGTCTCTCATTTTGGCAGCGAAAAGCGGACCTGGCGCTTTTGTGCTTAGACGTGTGTTTATTGGATGCCGGTCTCAGCCTCTGCTTGAGAAATGCGGGGTTGGGCCTCGTGTTTTGGCACAAAAATACGGGTCTGATTAGACTCACGTTTGGTGCTAGTGGCACAGATTGCAGCTGCAGCCTTATTTGCTTGTGATGACAAGTGCGACGCCTTCGTCAATGATCAACATTCTTGTTGATTTGCAGAGGTTATTGGGACCCTGACACCCAGAATTGGCAAGGCCACGAGAAAAGAATAGCAGGGAGACTGGTCTTCGCCGTGATCTTGACCATGAGTCATTGCACGGGCCTCTGAGAGGCGTTGACGTGAATCATGTTAACTCCGCGAGAAGTTATTGAAGCCTTAAGAGATTTCAAACCGTTTGCATGACTAACTTCCGAATAAGTTCTTTTTGAGAAGTCTCCAAAGAGACTTGAGAGCGGGTCTCTGTAGTAACTTGTGGTAGTGCCGTAGAGCCTTGGGGCTAACAGAGCCATAAAATAGAAGTTTCTCATACTTCTCTTAGTCGAATTTGATGATGAGCAATTGATGTCAATCCAAGAATCTTGATGTCGGCTTGCGCTACGGCTTTCTCGTCAGTTGAGAAAATAGTCGTCCCTAGCGAAGTCGTCATCTTCTGCTTCTCTTGAAATATGTGTTTATTGCAAATTTTTTGAGTGGATGAAAATTACAATAGAACAACTCCCAATTACAGAAGAGAGGAGGGCTTGAGTGGATCTCCTCTTTGTTTAGTATCGGGTTCTTTATGTAGCGATGGAAGGCGATCTTGTCTTCTGTTGATCGACCGATCGAAAGCTTCTCTTTTGGATCTTCTCTTCGGGTCACTAGTAGTTCACAACTTCTATCAGTATTTAAATCTCCACGAGATTTTATAACTTGTACACAACAAGTTTAAGAAAAAGAGTTAAACTCTCTAGGTTTCAAGAACTTCAAAGACTGAATTTTTACTCTTGGACTCTCTCTCCTTTTTTTCTCTCTTCCTAATCCTCTTTTTATCAATCCCCCTTCCCCCTCAGCTTTCGTAGCTATTTATAGGGGTTCTTAGTGGTAGAATTGTCTCCTAAAATTCCTCCATAATAGGGATTAAAGCCTCATTACGTGGGGTGTTAATTGACCCAGTAATGCTGGCAGTTATAACAAAAATGCGACCATTGTGGGCTCTGTTCTGTTGTTGAAACGTGAAGCTCACAGGCTCGCATTTGAATTGAACATGGAATCGACTGAGGTCCGTGTTTGAGTTGGAAGGCGGAGCTTGACTGAGGCCCACATTTGCAATGGACGCGAGGTCTGCGTTTTGTATTGAAACGCGACCTTCGCGTTGGAATGAGGTCTATGTCTAAGGACTTGTTATTTCCTCAGAAAAATTAAAGACATATAATTCTTTATTTGATTGTAAAGAAAATTACAATGGATCAATAATCTGATAAAGAGAAAAGAAGAACTAGTTCTCCCTTTTGTTTAAGGTTGGGTTCTTTGTATAGCGGTGGAGAGTGATTCTTGTTCTCTGTTGACGAGCCGAATCAGAAGCTTGATTTTGGGTCTTCTTGCTCGTTGGAAGTGCATTGGTCAGGAATGAAACCTTAATCAGTGGCTAAAATCTCAAAGAGATTAGAAACTCAACTTGAACTCAGCAAGTTTATAGGATTTTATCCTCCAACATAATGTGTGTTCAGTAGTCTTGTGCTTAGATTTCATCCTTCTATAATTCTCCATCTTCAAGCATCAAGTATGAAGAGTGTGCCTTTTAGGGATTCTCTCCTCTAGCCTATGACTTCTTGAGTCCTCCCCCAAAATCCTCTCTTTTCCTAGCTATTCATAGCTATTTGTAGTTGATTCTGGGGTGTAACCCCCTTAAATCTCTCCATAATAGGAGGGGTGTAACCAACCCATTAAATCTCTCTATAATGGAAAATCATTCCCTATTATATGGAGAGAAAGTAGGGTGTAACTGATCAAGTTCGTGGCTGTCTGTTACAGCAGAAATGCGGGTCTCGCACTGGACGCATACCTCACTCTGATGTTGAGACGCGGAGCTCACAGGCTCGCGTCTGTGTTGGAATGCGAAGTTCACAGGCTCGCATTGAAGTTAAAACGCGAAGCTATACAAGCTCAAGTTTTATGTTGAAATGTGACCCTGAACTCTGCATCTTAAAGAACAGCACAACCATCGCGTTTGGCAGAGACTGCGAGGTTTGCGTCTGAGATTGGAACGCGACTCTGCGTTTGACAAAGGACGTGAGGTCCGCGTTAGGTTGAAAAGCGACCCTCGCGTTTGGCATGAGGCCCATATCTGAAGTTGGAATGCAACCTCTGCATCTGCGAGCTACGCATCTAAGGCTTTGTCATCAGTAATTTTAGATAGCCTCTAGAACCCCCTCCAAAAATTTTGAAACCCAATGGTTGACTGGAACGAATTTCAGAATACTTTAGACTTCATGTTGATTTGGACTGAAAATCTTTTGAGATATCCTGAGCTTGATCTTGTCTGAATTCTAATCTTCATGAGTATACTGTTGAACTGCTTGAACCCTCCAACAAAGATCATTGTAAGTTTCTAGATACACAGTCTAGAACTTATCTGAGCTCTAATGTAGTTGTCGGTGTACTAGAACCGGTAGTATTATCAATTGCCTTTACCAGTATACCATTGAACTGATTATGGCAGCAGAGATATACTATTTGTATTTGAAGAGAGAGAGAGAGGACACGACTCTCACGAATGTCACATTAGACGTGCCTGTCATTGGACGCGAATGTCGTGGACTTCAAAAGATGCGACCTTCATTTGATATTGAGACGCGGCTCTGGCTCTGTGCTTAGACGCGACGGTCGTACTAAAAGCTTCTTGAATCATGTCTGTGTTTTTTCACTAGAAAATTAGATTGAGTAAAGTAAAGAGTTTAATTGCTAGAGGTGTGATATTAACTTAGCAAATTAAATAACTCCACTGGGAGAATTCGAGAAGGTTATGTCAGAGGTGTGATGTTATCTTAAC
Organism: Agave tequilana; assembly: GCA_038442645.1. NCBI lineage: Eukaryota > Viridiplantae > Streptophyta > Magnoliopsida > Asparagales > Asparagaceae > Agave > Agave tequilana. The sequence goes on along the minus strand of JAVJIF010010186.1, from coordinate 134,330 downwards.
AGTGGAATCTAGACTTGTGATTTGAACAAATTTTATAGACTTGCTATTCTATTAATGAAAATAACAAGTGGAGTTTGATTTGCTGGAGATTATGTCAGAATCTATTGTCAGAGATTTAATGTTAACATGACTAGAACTCTACTAGAAATGAAAATTTACTATTAGAGGTGTGATATTAGCATAACAACGATTGATTTTGCGGTCTACGTAATTTAAGTGGACCTGTCATGAGAACGACAAGCGGGATTGGATTTGTTGAGGATTCATAGAGATTTTTACCATCAGAGGTATAATGTTAATGTGACGATTTGGTTTTGCGATTGAGTAAATTGAATTGTCAGAGGTATAATATTAACTTGATAAGAATGTGTGCTAAATGTGTGATATTAACTTAGCACCAAGAGGTCCTCATTTTTATTGAGAAAACTGAGAATAACACTGTCATAGGTGTAGTATTAACTTGACAGTGAAATGAATGCTAGAGGTGTCATGTTTAACTAGCATTGAAAGTCTCAGTTTCATTGAGAAAATTGAGAGAAGATTATTGTCATAGGTATGATGTTAACTTGATAATTAAATGAATGCTAGAGTTCTAAAAGGTCTCATTTTCACTGAGAAAATTGAGGAGATCACTGTCATAGTATAATGTTAACTTAACAGTGAGATGAATTTTTAATTTAAGCAAAGCAAGTTGGTCAGAGGTGTGGTGTTAACTTGCCAGGATTAGTCTTGCGATTTGAGCAAGTTTGGTCAGAGGTGTGATGTTAACTTAACCAGAATTAGTCTTGTGATTTGAGCAAGTTTGGTCAGAGGTGTGATGTTAACTTGACTGAAATTTATCTTGTGATTGATCAAATCTCGTCAGAAGTGTGATGTTAACTTGACTAAGATTATCTGCGATTTGAGCAAGTTTGGTCAGAGATGTGATGTTAACTTGACCAGGATTTATCTTGTGATTTGAGCAAGTTTGGTGGACATGCCACTCTATTGAAGAGAATTGACAAGTAAAAGTTTTACCCTCTGGGGATACATCAAAGCCTTACTGTCAGCGGTTTAATGTTAACATGATAGGTTCGATCTGTTATTCATTTCATTGAGAAAGTGAGTATAGCTTTTTAAGGATCTAAAATTCCATGAAGGAAATTAGTAGAGGATTTTGGTGGGGATTTAAGGGATGAGTTGTTAGAGGGAACTGTTAGTGATAAACATGATCCCTGGAGAATGAAGATTTACTGTTAGAGGTGTATAATTTAACATAACAGTAATGAGATTTTGCGATTTAAACAATTTAAATGGACCTGTCATTCTATTAGGAGAATGACAAGAGGATATTGGACTTGGGGATATTGAAGTTTTATCGTTAGAGGTTTAGTGTTAACTTGACGAACTCCACTAGGGACCAAAAAATAACTTGTCAGAGGTGTAATGTTAACTTGACAAAGGTTCATTTACTGTTGAGGTGTGGTCTAAAACATAATAGTACTTTGAGAGGACTTGCCATTCTGTGAGAGAGAACGACAAGTGGGATTTGATCCATTGGGGATATGAAAAATTTTGCTGTCAGAAGTATAATGTTAATGTGATAGGTTCGATTTGCAATTATTTCACTAGAAAAAATGCATACAGCTTTTTGTTGTTCTACCATTTCATAGAAGGGAATTGGTAAAAAATTTGGAAGAAAGTTGGGATCAGGTCTCATAGAATTTTTAGCAAACCCTCAGTATCAACGGATTTGGTATGCTTTATCAACTACCATTTGAGTTGGGCTAGCCATGCTATTTCCCTCAGAATGATGAGTTTTCAAGAATTTTCATTGGTCTTAGAAGCTAACTTTTTTCTCTATCCTTAGCCATCAGAGGCGTCAGATGTTATTTCACAGATAACTTTTATAATCTTACTTGGGATTAAAGAAGTATAAATCCACGGGAAATTTATAGGGAGTTGTCATCCTGTGAGTACTTCTTTGATCAGAGGTGTATTGTTGAACTTGATCAGGGATACTACTTCTTTGTTGGAGTTGTACATGATGTACTTCTTAGGGTTTTATTCTAGGGGGATGACAAATACTAATAGAATGATTTAGACTATTTAGAGGTAACTGTGAACATGATAATTATAGGAGTCAGATCACCTTGTTGCCCAGTAGATTCAATGCTACATCTCTTGTAATCATCCTAGTTTATTCTTACAACTAGTCTTCTGGTCGTTCGCCTTGTAAGACTAGTTGCTTCCAGATGTGATTATGAGTTACATCTATTTGGGCTAGGAGTGTGGTTTATAGGTTGTAGCGATAGACTGTGACATGCCACTTGGACATCGGAGCGCCATACTTCAAAATCTCTCTACAAACGCTTTGATTGACTCCTCCTTTCTTTTGCTTTGTAGCAATGAGATTGGCACAGATACTTCGATGTCATCTTCGAAGAATCGCACCGGGAAGAGGTTCTCGAGGCCAGCCCATTTCTTGATAGAGCCCGCAAGAAGCTTCATGAACCATTTAAAGGCAACCCCTTGAGGTTGCCGATGAATAAACGAGCATGATAGCATCGTTTGATACTACATTCCCTGTTTGGGATTTGAAGTAGTACATATGTTGGTTCGGTGAACCTTTGTCGTCGAAGGCTTGCAGATTCGGTGCCTTGAACCTAGGAGGATAGGGAGCTAATCCCACTCGATCGGGTATGGTCTGACCACCTCCACTTCTGAAGATTTCTTTGATTTGAGATAGCCTCCAGGAGTTTCCCATGCTCATTCATCTTCTCGACATGATTATCTTCTGAATTATCTGGTTCTTCAGAAGAAGAAGACTCAGGATTTTGATATCCAAAGTTATTTTCATTACCTTCAACGTGTTTGGAGGTAGAGTTTTAATCCTTCTTCTCTTTACCCTTGCTTTTGCGAGAAGAAGCTTTAGTCTTCGGACTTTCGTCTTCTTCCTTGATTTTTTAAGCAAAGAGCTATCATCTTCTTGAGATCATTGATCGACTCTTGTTGGGCTTGAAGCATCTCATGCTGCGCCTGTTGCACTCGAGCTTGCTTTTCAAATTTTGGCTATCTCTTTTGGAGTGTTGACCATAAATATGAACCCCTTTTCTCCACGCAAGAGTTTGATGAATGAGACTCTATTATGGCAAAGTGTGATTGGTATCAAATATTGCATATTTTACATCATAATCCCCATGCATATTACAAATAAATATGTGATTTTTACTCCTCTTCTCTACTTATTTGCAGGTACATACTTAAAGGAGAGTTAGCCAATTAATTACCTTAATTAGCAATAATTAAGGTGATTAATTAAAAGATTAAAGATAAAGCCAAATCTCAATTCAGATCTAGAGAGATCCGCGCAACAAACAGAGAATCCAAGTGGTCCACGTGGCCAACAACCTTGTAACTGATCTCCACCAGAAAGATCCGATCCAACGGCCCAGAATCCGCGGCGATCCCGCGGCAATCCGCGGCAATCTTAGGGTTGTTAAGCCCGGATTTTGTGGCAACAAACTACTCTCCAGAAGCTTCTCATTTCTGCTATAAATACTGGACCCTCACCTGCGAGCTGAGGCTGATCAGAGAAGAGAGGGAGCTTAGTTCATAGTTTTGTATTTTGATAGGTTTTCTTTAGGATTTTTAGCTCTCTATGATCTTCTTCTCCCTAGATTTCATTGCAAGAGAGAGTTGTATGAGAGAGAGAGCTTGTATCAACAAGGAGTGACAACTTGGAGCTATACAAGGATTGATCCATTCTCATCTACTCTACTTGAGCTTGATTCTAGTTTGTTTTCTTTTCTTACTTGTTTTGTTAATTTCTTGCAATTTAATTCATGTTTAGCTTTTCTTTTGTAATGGTGTGTAGCTAATTCTTTCTCCATGAACTAGCTAACCACTACCTTGCTAGCTTCTAACTCATGGGTGATTGCTTTACTTCATCTTGCAATTTGTATGGTTTTCTCTTCTCCGATGGGTTCTTTTCATTTCTTTGCAAGATCTTGTTGTAATTCTCCATATGATTCATGTGTGCCTCACTTGGAGCCTAGTCTTCGAACTAGTGCCTTGATGGAACATGGAGATGGAGCACCAATATGCTATTTGATGTATAACTTCACTACTTCCATTAGTGAATGTTGTATGTTCTTCATTTGCATCCCTTGAGTGTAGCTCTTTTGATTCCATTAGTGAAAGTCTATTTGTAGGCCTATGACCATCTATGGAGGCTACAAGACAAGTCCAAGAATGAATCCCCATCATCCATGTGAGAAGGTAATTAGACCACAAGCAAGACACATCCATGCCGATGAATCAACATGAGGCACGCATCACTATCACGGAGTTTAGTAAGTCTTTAGCAAGGTAGTTAAGGTTAGCTAGTCATGGTTTTATTTCATTCAAGTTTTCTTCAATTTTACTTTCTTTTTAGTTGTTAGTTCAAATCCAATCCGATCTTGATTTCTCCCGATTTCCACATGAACATAGACACCAATTCTTTGATTTGTTTTCTTTTGATTCTTTATTCTTTTAAAAGCAAAGAAGAAGTCTCGTTTTCTCTTCTCACTAGTATCGTAACGATTCTACTCTAGCTCCTTGTGGTTCGACTCGGTATAGCTTTATGCTATAGCGGAAAGATTGGAACAAGGTATATCAATCACATATTCGAAGTGAACAAGATCAAAGGTGAACTCTAAACCATAAACCATCTCTTTAATACCTAAATCTTGTGCAATTAACTTCTTGTACCTTGTTTACAACCAATCAATTTTGGCGCCGTTGCCGGGGAGAGCGACGGTATTTTTAAAAGTGAGAAACTAAACGATTCTTTTCTCTGTTGCAGGTGACAGGAGAAGAAAACAGGAAAATATCTACAGCAGAAACATATAAGTGGACCTGGGACTCTGCTCAAGAAAGCAGAGCCCAGGATCCCTCTGGAGTGCCGCGGATCCACAAGAATTGCCATGGAAACGCGGCACAACAGAGAGAACTACTGACAAAATTTTTGCAGGGCTTCTGCTCTGCAAGTTACATCTGCTTCTATACTTCATTTCCTGTATTCTGCATCATATACCTGATAAATTAATTCAACAGTAAAAAAATTGGTTGTAATTGATAATAATTGTTAGACATTTGCATTTTAGGCACGTGTCTTTCAATTCTTTACTTTACTGTTGAAGAGCGCGTGGGACAAGGTACGTGTTCGCATAGCATATAGACTAGGACAAACTCTTGCTTGATTTTCATGCTTTGAGTGTATCCTTGTTATCTTTCATCGTACACTTGCACGAATTTACTTTAAGGGCATATCCCGTAAATAAGATAAGGTGGGGATTTTATCACCCCTTCCTTAGCCCGAAAATCATTTCCCCACGTACTCACAATCCCAAGCTTGTAACTAAAAATTGATAGACGTTGGCCCTAGGGACATCCGGACTCGCTTAGGAGATTTTCCTAAGGGGAAAAGTGTTGGAAATTGACTTCTGTAAAATCAGTGTCTAGGAAAGGGGTTGAGGCCGAAAGCCCGAAGGTTGCTGGTTACTTAATTAAGGAACGTCTCCGGACGGAAAACCTCCCACCAACCTTACCCTTCCCTGGCTGATTTGCTTATAGTCAGAGTCCACACCAAACCTCCTGTGGACAGTCTATTTAGGAGTCACCTAGGACCAGAAACCCTAGACAAGCTTGGATTGATTTTTTCTTTTGTTGTTTGTTATTTTTCTTTTTCGCTGGTGTGATCGGTGTACGTTGTTTGTGATTGTATATACGACAGTGGTTTTGTGATCCTAATTCTACACTTGCACATACACAACCACTTCACATCATGACCAACAACGTCTCACTTCAAGATCGATTCTATCCGATTAGCACCTCCATTCCTTCATGCATTCTTCTCCCCGAGCCTAATGGAAATCATTTTGAGCTGAAACCACAATTCATTAGTACACTTCCCCGATTCCATGGTCTTGAGTCTGAGGACGCGTACCTCTTTATTCGTGAGTTGAAGAGGTATGCCAAATGATGAGAATATCCCAACTTTCTGAGGATGCTGTTAGGTTACGGTTCATACCGTTTGCACTTAAGGATTTAGCTAAGAAATGGCTTTATAGTCTTCCTGTCAGTTCCATATCTTCATGGGATGATTTTGTTAAGGTCTTTCTTAGGAAATTCTATTCTATCCACAAAACAGCCCTCATGAGAAAAAAACATAATGCAATTCAAGCAAGAACAAAATGAACCTTTCTGGAAATATCTTGAGCGTTTCAAAGACCTCTTAGCCCTATGTCCCCATCACGGCATAGAGAAATGGCGGCTATGCCAGATTATCTATGATGGATTAGATTACCAAACGAAAACACTTTTAGAATCCATGTGCCAAGGGGAATTTCTGAAGAAAGATGAACATCAGGGGTGGGATCTCTTTGAAACCCTAGCTGAGAAAACCATTCAGTGGGAGTCATGCCTGATAAACCGACTCCCACTACTTCCAGAACTGGTACACAATCCAAAGAATCCTCTGTAGCTTCAGAAACCAAGATCACACAATTAATGAAGAGGATAGAGTTGCTTGAGTCAATAGGGAATTCTGTGGTCAACCAGGTCAACCCATTACCTTTGATTAGACCAGGTTGCACCAAATGTCAAGACCTTAGCCATGTTGTTGAGGAGTGTCCATTGTATCAGCCCCCATTTCAGGAGAACATGAATGCAGCATTTACCAGACCCCCATACTCCAATACTTACAATTCAGGATGGCAGAACCATCCAATTTTCCATGGAGTCAGTCTGGTACTGAGCATCATATGCCACCACTTCCACATCTGTACAATGCTCAGTTTCATCCATCCAGTTTCGATTAGAATTCACTGTATATTCATCCATCTCAAAGTCCACCACAGTCATATCAGGACCCACCACCATATGACCAATCACAGTTCCAATCTCCATATCCTCAACATCCACCCCAAAATAATTCTGAAATATCTGAGTTGAAACAAATGATAGAAACCTTAACAAAGAACCAGCAGCAGGAGTTGAATGAAATGAAGGTCCAGATCAAGCAATTGGCTGAGAATCAAAAAGGACTGTTCTTAAGCCAGCCATTGCTAAATCCCAAAGTTGAAAATTCAGGACCCAGTCACTATCATGCCATTCATACCCTGAGATCTGGTAAACAAGTAGACAATAAGGTTTCTAGTCCACAATCTCATTTAGTGCCAAAACCTACACCTCATGTCCCAATGCCACCAACTTTTGACAAACCATCCTCTAGTTCAGAGCCATCCACTTCCAAGGCCAAGGGTGAAGAAAAAGGTAGATGAGCATACATACAAGCCTATTGTTCCATATCCAAATAGGCTGAGAAATAACAAGTCAAATGCTCACATGGAGAAAATAAAGAAATGTTCAATAAGGTCCAAGTCAATGTCCCTCTTCTTGATGCCATTCAACAAGTGCCATCATATGCCAAATTTTGAAGGAAATGTGCACCAAGAAGAGGAAGACCCAAGTCCCTAAAAAAGTCTTCTTGCATCATCCATTAATGAGTTGCTCACTGGTCCAATTCCTGTTAAGTACAAAGACCCAGGGAGCCCCACCATTTCATGCATCATAGGACAGACTACCATAAATAGGGCACTTCTTGATTTGGGGGCCAGTATCAATCTCCTACCTTTCTCTGTGTACCAACAATTGGGGTTAGGTGATCTCCACCCAACCCAAATGACCATTCAATTGGCTGATCGCTCTGTTACTAAACCCAAGGGGGTAATTCAAGATGTCCTGGTCAAAGTTGGAGAATTCTTTTATCCAGTTGACTTTGTTGTCCTTGAAACAAAACCAGTGTCAAATTCCAATCAAAGGGCACAAATTCCTGTCATTCTGGGTCGACCATTCCTGGCTACTGCAAATGCAATCATTAATTGCCGGAATGGATCAATGAGGTTGACTTTTGGTAACATGACACATGAACACAATGTCTTCCACACACAGCCTCACAAAACAAAAGATCAAACATTTGAGGTTAATTTCATTAGTAACAATTGTGAGGAGGAAGGTGAAGATCCAAAAGATGAGTCACAATCTGTGATTCTCTTATCCGAGTACCCTTTCAAACGGGGAAAGTTGATTTGGATACTTTCACTTTCAATGAGCCAACTGAGACTGTATTTGAACCTCCAATTGATATATCATTTGAAGACTTGTTTGCTGATGAGATTATGTGCTTAGATGAGTCAACTCGGGGTAAGTAGCTAATTGTCCACTGCCGGATGTTGACTTGAGCTTTGAAGAATTATATGGAGAGGAGTTAAAATTTCTAAACACTGGAAGTGATGAGATTCTGAGTAAGAGTGGTGATAAGGACTTTGTTTGTGAACGATGTGGTGGAAAGAGTATGAATGAAAATAACAACAAATTGAAACTGGAATCACCTAGGGTAAGAACAATTCAGACCGTTTCCCAATAGAATTCAAGAAAGAGAACACATTGGAACGATGGGAAACGGGCCAGAGGGAAGCGACAAAAAACCAGGTGAGAGTTACATTTGTATATTCCTTGTAAATAATTTTCCTACCTCTTACCTGTTTCATGCATACATTTACCATAATGCATTGAGGACAATGCATGAAATAAGTGTGGGGGAGGGTTTACTAACATAGGATTTTCTTTTCTTTATAGGATTTTTATTTTTTAGGACTTTTATTTTTTTTTTTAGGTCTTTTATTTTTAGATTTTATCTTTAGATTTTATCTTTTTTCTAGATTTTCCATTTTCTTTTTAGATTTTGCTTTTCTTTTAGAAAAAATATAAATAAAAAAAATAAATAAAAAAATAAACAAAAATAAAAACTTTTGAAATAAGAAACAAAGTTTTGCTCTATTTTTAAGAAAATTAAGATGTATCTTAGAGATTAAGAAAGCCTTAATTATGACATCTTAAACCTAGTTGAAGTAATAGATCTTGTTGGAGATTATAGGCTAAGTAAGTAAAATTGGTGAGATATTCTTATCTTGAATTTTTTGCCTTAGATAATATGCACTTCACACTTACACATTTCTTGGGATGAAAACAAAGACCAAAAATGCCATATATATAAAATAAAAAAAAATAAATAAATATATAAAAAAAAACATCACCTATTAAGCTGGATAATTGTGCCTCAAGAAGCATGATTACTCACGCCTAACGGTGATCTCACTTATTAAGCTGGATAATTGTGCCTCAAGAAGCATGATCATTCACGCCTAACGGTGATAAAAAAATAATCCCCTTTAGTTTTGTGGCCTTTTCTACTCGAGACCTTAAACCGAGGGATGTTTTCTCATCTGGTGCCCTAAGACCGTCTGGTTTGGGAGTCATCGGTTAAAGGCTCGCTACAAGGGTAGATTAGAAAGCCTAAGAAAACTAAGGGAAGAAAAAAGCAGAAAAAGAAAAAAAAAATATATATATATATATATATATATATATATATATATATATATATATAAATAAATAAATGGCTTGATGGTTGGAGTTGAAATCCCGGAAATCTTCACTTACACGGTGTGCATATTATCTAGGTTTTATGAAGGATAAAATATTCAATCCAATTTTGAACTCTTACCTTAATTGAAAACAAGATCTTGCATGGATACTAAGTTTAAGGAAGAATGATTATAGGTGGACTTATGACCTAGGATCACTTATATTTTTGCAAAAATAGTTCGTAAACTTGTCTCTTATTCAAAATGCGTTTTCAAAATACTAACATTTGTCTTCTTTCTTTATGGATTTTGTGGGTGTAATCCGCTGAAAACCCTCAGGAGACAACACTCCTCCTCTAGGGTAACCTAGAGGTTTAACGGCTTGTTGCACATGCTCAGTGCAATCGCGTCAATAAATATGTGATTTTACTCCTCTTCTCTACTTATTTGCAGGTACATACTTAAAGGAGAGTTAGCCAATTAATTACCTTAATTAGCAATAATTAAGGTGATTAATTAAAAGATTAAAGATAAAGCCAAATCTCAATTCAGATCTAGAGAGATCCGCGCAACAAACAGAGAATCCAAGTGGTCCACGTGGCCAACAACCTTGTAACTGATCTCCACCAGAAAGATCCGATCCAACGGCCCAGAATCCGCGGCGATCCCGCGGCAATCCGCGGCAATCTTAGGGTTGTTAAGCCCCGGATTTTGTGGCAACAAAACTACTCTCCAGAAGCTTCTCATTTCTGCTATAAATACTGGACCCTCACCTGCGAGCTGAGGCTGATCAGAGAAGAGAGGGAGCTTAGTTCATAGTTTTGTATTTTGATAGGTTTCTTTAGGATTTTTAGCTCTCTATGATCTTCTTCTCCCTAGATTTCATTGCAAGAGAGAGTTGTATGAGAGAGAGAGCTTGTATCAACAAGGAGTGACAACTTGGAGCTATACAAGGATTGATCCATTCTCATCTACTCTACTTGAGCTTGATTCTAGTTTGTTTTCTTTTCCTTACTTGTTTTGTTAATTTCTTGCAATTTAATTCATGTTTAGCTTTCTTTTGTAATGGTGTGTAGCTAATTCTTTCTCCATGAACTAGCTAACCACTACCTTGCTAGCTTCTAACTCATGGGTGATTGCTTTACTTCATCTTGCAATTTGTATGTTTTCTCTTCTCCGATGGGTTTCTTTTCATTTCTTTGCAAGATCTTGTTGTAATTCTCCATATGATTCATGTGTGCCTCACTTGGAGCCTAGTCTTCGAACTAGTGCTTGATGGAACATGGAGATGGAGCACCAATATGCTATTTGATGTATAACTTCACTACTTCCATTAGTGAATGTTGTATGTTCTTCATTTGCATCCCTTGAGTGTAGCTCTTTTGATTCCATTAGTGAAAGTCTATTTGTAGGCCTATGACCATCTATGGAGGCTACAAGACAAGTCCAAGAATGAATCCCCATCATCCATGTGAGAAGGTAATTAGACCACAAGCAAGACACATCCATGCCGATGAATCAACATGAGGCACGCATCACTATCACGGAGTTTAGTAAGTCTTTAGCAAGGTAGTTAAGGTTAGCTAGTCATGGTTTTATTTCATTCAAGTTTTCTTCAATTTTACTTTCTTTTTAGTTGTTAGTTCAAATCCAATCCCGATCTTGATTTCTCCCGATTTCCACCATGAACATAGACACCAATTCTTTGATTTGTTTTTCTTTTGATTCTTTATTCTTTTAAAAGCAAAGAAGAAGTCTCGTTTTCTCTTCTCACTAGTATCGTAACGATTCTACTCTAGCTCTCCTTGTGGTTCGACTCGGTATAGCTTTATGCTATAGCGGAAAGATTGGAACAAGGTATATCAATCACATATTCGAAGTGAACAAGATCAAAGGTGAACTCTAAACCATAAACCATCTCTTTAATACCTAAATCTTGTGCAATTAACTTCTTGTACCTTGTTTACAACCAATCAAAGTGCTCATCGTTTGATTCAACCCCTTAGCCTGGTTGTTGTAGTCAATTGGGGCTATTGCTCATGTTCGGATCCAGGTATGTGTAAATCCCTTCGGGCTCGATCAGTATTTCTTTCAAGCCTGAGGAATATCTCGCATCTGATTCCTTAGAGCTAAGAGCCAGTTGCTTCCCATTCGACTTACTTGGTGTGATGCTTGGACCCACCATGTTGGAAGTCACCTCCGGGTACTCAGTATTGAAAAATAACTTCTTTTACGAGATCGTCATCTCTTGGCGGAGCTTGAGTTTGAAGCCTTTGACAATCGACTAAAAACTGACGTCTTGGTCATCTGAAAGTCGCAGTGACAATCAGAGGCACCACTAAGATGAGCTGCACGCAATAGTACTGAGAAGTGATTTGATGAACACTCCTCTTTCTCGCCAAGTAGTTCCTCAGATCGGTTGTAGGGGTACTGAAGAACTAACCTCAAAATCATAGGGGTGAGGGCTTACCAGTTCACATTTGAACTTGGAATCTTGGGACTGGACGCGAACCTCACATTTCTGAAGTGAAACACGATGATCACATTCTGGCATAGTCTTCAACTGAACGCGAGTCTCACGCTTTTGAAGAGAAACACAAAGGTCACGTTTTGAACTGTCAGCTACTGAACATGACTCTCCCATTTTAGAACTGAAACATGAAGGTCGTGTTCTGGCGCGGCCTTAGAATGAACATGGGTCTCACATTCTTGAAGTGAGACGCAGATCTCGCATTTTGGTACAGCTTGAGGTTGGACGCGCACTTTGCGTTTTGGTGCTGAAATATGCAGTTCGTGAAAGCGAGCATCACGTTTTGTTGCAGAAACACAGGTTGAACGCGAGCTTCGCGTTTGGTGCCAACAACACTGCCTTCAATTTCTGTTTGTTGATAGAGAGCTTGACGTGTTTGTTGACGATCAGCATTCGCTTGCCTCGCAGGAGTTGTTGCGAAACCCATGTAAACTGAGTTTGCTGAGCCTTAGGAAGAGTTTGGTGGCGATATTGGCTTCTGCCACTGTGTTGGCCATGAGCCAAGACATTGGCTTTGTGGGTCACTTGAGAGACGTTGTCGCGGGTCATGTGGGCTCCATGAGAGGTTGTCACGTCTCTTATCAACAGAGGCGTAAGACTCGCGTTTCAGAGCCACAACGCGAGAGCTGTGTTCATTTTACAGGACATGAGATCCGCGTCTCAGAACCTTACGTCTCAGCTTTACAAAGCAAGGATAACTCTCGCAAGTTGAAAAGCCCTCGACAATCCGAGGCTAATCTCTTCGATCCCCCTCCTACAGATCTAAGAGATTATTTGACAAAGAAGAGGAGTGCTAGTTTGATCACTCCATCGTGTTTCTGTAAATGGCTTATCATAATGCTCTCTGAGTGCCGTTACAGTTCACGTGCAAGCCGACAGTCTATATTCAGACAGTCGACCTTAACTTCCCGATCAGCAAAAAAAAATCACTCTCACAGAAGGAGGACCTTCTCTGACACAGAGTACCCTCAAAACACTGCAAACATGACAAGCATAAGTATAGGGAAGCAACCAGTGGTCAGCTCTGACGTGTCTGACATAGAACCAGAAGGAGTGTACCGGTATACTTGCACTCGGACTAGAGTGATTTCCCCGATCAATTACAGTGCCCTGGCTCAGGGCATTAAAGTAAATGACTTACATTCCGCTGTTGCAGAGTCATAAGCTTCGAACTCTTCCATAGAAAAGGAAGCCTTTATATATATGACAAATACTCCTGAGGAGACGGCCAGGTGCTTTGAGCAACAAGCCCAGGTCCAGAGGGAACAATTCGAGATGATTCGTGCTCAACAAGAATCTATCGATATCCTCAAGCAGATGCTGGCATAATTGCTTGAAGACAAGAGGAAGTCAACCGACAAAGCTTCCTCTAAAAGTCTAAAGGTAAACGAAAAGAGGGAGAAAGTTCATCTTCCGTGCATATCAAGGAGAAAGAGCAATCTACTTCTGACTCGTCTAAATCCTCATCTAAGGGGGAAAGACAACCAGAACCATGGAAAGATTCATTCTAAAAGAATGAGTCAATTGGAGCAACGCCTAGAGGCCCTTACTAATCGGAAAGGCCTCCAAGAAGCAGGAGTGGTCCGGCTATATCCGGCCGAGTGGGACCTTGTTCCATACCCTCTCAAGTTCAAAGCTCCGACCCTACAAGCATTCAACGGCAAAGGGTCACTAAACTAACATATCTACTACTTTAAGCCTCAGAGGGGGAACGTGGAAGATAACGATGCCATCTTGGCACATCTGTTCATCGGAACCCTAAAAGGGCTCGCTTTTGAATGGTTCATGAAGCTCCCAGAAGGCTCCATTAAAAATTGGGGTGATTTGGAGAAGCTCTTTCTGACACGTTTTTTTTGAAGACGACTCAGAAGTTACAATGCCTACTCTTTTGGGTACAAAGCAGCAAAAGAGGAGTCAGTCAAATTATTTGTAGAAAGATTTTGGAATGTAGCACTCTGATGTCCTAGCGGTATGACCCAGGTCACCCTGGTTGAAACATGACACCACAATCTACAAATTTCGCTCCTCGCCCAAATAGGAGTTACTGAAAGCCGCACCTGAAAATAATTGGTCCAGCAAGGTGAACAAGCTGAAGAAATTGTCACCAGGGTTAGGGCAGAAGAAAACAAGCCCAGACCCGAAAGGCCGATAAGGCGTACGCCAGACGCATCCCTTCAAACAAAAGGAAGGATAACTTGGCAACAGAAATCAAATCCCCTGTCAAACCTCAGTCGGTCAAGGAAAGTGGCTCTTCAAGTTAGCCACGTGCCAATAAGCAGTACTCCTTCAAAGACGAACCTGTTGACTCGTTGTTCAAGTTACTCAACAAGAGCAACGATTGAATCTTCCTGAAGCTAGACGTCCTGAAGAAGTCAGTAACACTGATAATCCTAACTACTACTTGTATCATAGGATTCTGGGAACACCCTCCAAGAGCTGTTATGTCTTCAAAGACATCCTTCAGGCTCTGATTGATGCAGAGGTATTAAAACTCCGTCCAGAGCAGAAGAAAGTGACGGCCAATATGACATCATTCCTCCAGTTTGGAAGATAACCCCCAACACCCTCTGGAGTAGTCCCCATCCCAAAAGGGGAACTAAGAATGATCAATATAAACCCTCACCATCAACAAGAGAAAGATTTTGTGCTTGTCCCCGCACCTCAGGGGAAGTTATGTGGGTTCATACCGACCTTGTGGACGGCCAACAATGGACTACTGTTACCAGTAGAAGGTCCAAAGGCAAAGCGAAAGCTTCATCCTGTAATGTGGTGTGGGCGCTTTTCTCGAGAAGTGAAAAATGATGTTCCCTCACTGACTGATTTAGAAGAGGAAACAATAGTTCTCGCCACAGAACCCAATCAACCACTCGCGACAGAAACTTGTTCGGGCCAGTCATATTTAAAAAAGTATGACGAAATGGTGGCAACCCCTCCTAAACCCACTGCAGAGTCAGCCAAGCCCCCCACGAAACTATTGACACTTAAAAAGGACAAGATTCTTACTAGCCTGAACAATGTCTAAACTTGTTGACATTTACAAAAGACGAGTGACAGACATGCTGAAGACCAATTTTCACCCATCTCTGAGGGACAAGGAAGCAACTTGGACTTCACTGATCGAGTAAGCAGACAGTGAGCCCAGATTGTCTCTAAACAGACCTCAACAGGTCTAAGATGCTAGCACTTAGCATCACATGAGCCTAAAGGGATAGCCTCGCCTGAGAGGCTAAGATCATCCAACTTCGCCTTGAAGCCATTCAAGGTTCCACCTGGAAGCTAACTTGTAGCCTCGCCTGAACTGCTAAAATGTATCTCCGCAGAAGAGAATTAGCTCCGCCTGAAGCCACACGCAGCTGCGCAAAAGGGTATGTGGTAGCTTCTCCACAGACGATACCTAGCTCCGCCGGAGAGCTTTCTTCTGACTTCGCCAAATATTGCTTTTAGAGACGCACAAGAGAGAGGACTCCACAGGCAGAGACTTTTTCACGACGCACCGCTGCACAAGAATTCAAAGACTTTTAGAGAATTGCTTCTCTAATCAGGGTGCTGATACCCTAATACCTTCCTCTCAAGGAATCTCCGGAACCAGGCGAGAAGGAATTCCTAAGCGAAGGCGGTTTTGAGAAGTAACAAGAGGTTCTACCAACCTTCTGTTCTCTGATTCCCCGAACCAGGCGAGAAGGGAATTTCATCGCTCGCATCGTCAAAGGGACAAAGTGGTCGCACGCTGACCAGACTCCTATCGGCACACTTCTCTAGAATCTCTGAGGAGATCTAATTGTAGTCTTTTTAAGAATACTTGTAATTTAGCTCCTCAAACTCTTTTTTGTAAGTTTCCCCTTTTGCAAATCAATGGAAAATAAGATGGCGACTCCGCTGAGGATCGAATTCTCCACCGCCGAGAGTCAAGTGTCGCAATGCGACGAACAGACCTTCGGGTCTATCTTTGAAACTGAGAAAACTCGTGCAGCCAGAGCCTCTTTGGCTAACTCTCTAAGGCAAGTCTCTACCGAGATGGACAAGGATCCCTGCGAGCCTACTGCAGTTCTCTGGCGCAACAAAGAAGCACGCCCGCAGTCCAAATTCAACACTATGGAGAACCTGGTCATCCACTTCGACAAGAGAAATATGAAGAAGTCCTCTCTGGGGGTGGCCTAATGCCTTATGCACGGAAGCATAGGAAGGTCTCAAAGACTGAGGTTTCAGAACAGAAACCAGAAGCAGAATTCTGCCAACACCCATCAGCCTCGCGTGTGGCTAGTCAGGTTCCTTGTGAACCTAAGTCTCCCTTATCAAAGCAGATGTGGAGGCCAAAACAGAAGGCTCTGGGCAAAGCCTCAGGCGTAGCTACGCCAGAAGTGCGTCTCTCTCGCGAAGAAAAAGGCAAGATGTCTGCCTGCTCCAACAATGCTGCTATCCGCGAAGTTACAGCGGCGACCGTACCTTCACCCAATTCAAGATCAGAAGCGCCTCGCGCAGCCTCGTTCTCATGAGCGAAGCTACTGTACCACAGCGTACGCGTGAAGTTAGAACCAGAACACTATGTAAGGCTAATCGCCTTTGCAGCAGCACAGCGGATGAAGCACCACAGCGTGCTCCGCTCTCCAGTTCATCAAGCGCTAAGCCCATGCCTTGTGACGAAGCTAAGGGATTGTCCCTAAGTGCTGATAGCGTTGCTTATGCAGCTTCAGCGCCCAAGGGCTTTTCCAAGGCTCTTAACCGCGAAGCTAGGACTGAAGCACTATTCAGTGCTAATCCCCTCTGCGGGGATAAAAGGAGCAGGACATCGTCCTATACGCGATCCAAAAGAGCCTCTGCGCTGGATCGTTTAGGCCCAACCGGGTCTGACTTGCGGGGGAATTCTTGACAAACAAACGGAAAGTAAGAATCTTTCCAAACTACTTCCTGTTATCAACAAGTGGGATGTCAGCTGGTGACAGTCACTCAGTCCATTACCGGCTAGGACCAATCCTCGTCACTTCTCTAGGCTGACGATTAATTTTTGATCGGTGTCCGTACGAGCCCCGATGAAGCATCGTAAAAGGAGTGTCTCGCGAGATTTACCCTCTACATCCATCAACATGACCGGAAGAGGATGAGAGCTGCGCAGGGGGCAGGCAAGCGTCCGATGACACTCCCTACAGCCCCCAGATCCAGATTACAACCCAGGTTTAGGCAAAGTCTTAGTGCATGAAGAGGGTGTTTTCCGAAACACCTGGTCTAGGGTGGCGACACCCTATAATTATGAACAACCTTCTCCTCAACGGCACTAGCCTCGCTGGAACCAAGGAGAAAATCACTCCAATCATCTGATGAAGAGGATGAAGATAGTGGGTACGCCTCTTCGGCGACAGTCAGCTCAGTACGAACAGACAAGCATCAGTCAACATGGCCGACAATGGTAACGAAGACCTCCGTCGACGTTTGGAAGCTCAGGAGCAAACTTTCAAAAACCAGCAAAAAGCTCTGGACAACATTTAACAGATGCTCGCTCAACTCCTCAATAACGGAATAACAATGACACCGGGAGCAATCACGACGAGGAAGAGCATTTTTAGCAATGAACAGCCGAAGACGAAAAAGTCCAAGGAGGGTTCTTCTCTAGACGCTGAAGTCCTTAAGAGCTTCCAAGCTCAAATTGATTCCCTAGCTCAGAGGGATGAATTAAAGAAAGTAGGGGAGTCTGTCCTTACCCACTAGAGTGGGATTCAGTACCATACCCACTAAAGTTCAAGCCACCAACTTTGCATACCTACGATGGAAAGAGCTCGCCAAACCAGCACATCTACTATTTTCGGTCCCAGACCGGTAATGTCATAGACAATGATGCCATCATGGCTAGGTTGTTCATTGGCACCTTAAAGGGGGTAGCATTTTGATTGGTCTGAAGTCTCCCTCCAGGCTCTGTCAACTCTTGGATCGACCTAGAAACCCGATTCCTTTCACGTTTCTATGAGGATGATACCGAGGTAACCATGGACAAGCTCCTCTCCATCGTGCAGAAGAAGGGCGAATCTGTCCGTGACTATATTGAGCGATTTAGAAACTTGTCTTTGATGTGCGCAACAGGGATGCCATTACCCATGCTCTTACAGACGTGTAGGCACAACTTCTTGGACCAAGTAGGAGTTCGCATGGGAGCTGTCAAAGCCCATACCTGGAAAGAATTGGTCGAACAGGCTGAGATAGCTGAAAAGTCGGCTAAAAAGTTCGAACCCTCTACCCCTAAAGGCAAATGGGGTATGAACAACAAAGGACGTAGCAACATGGCGCAGTCTTCTCAAGCCAAAGGGAAGGAGACTATGTTCGTTGAATTGTCCAAGGACGTACAGTCAAAAGCCAAGAATAGCGACTGCAATAATCAGGAGTCTAAGTTCCCTCCAAAACAGTACTCCTTCAGAGACGACCAAGTGGTCACAATATTCCATTTGCTCTACAAAGGGAATAAAATGAAGCTACCAGATGCTCGGCGTCCCAATGAAATAGGACGCACAAATGACCCCAAATACTGTCTCTACCACAAGATGGTTCACCATCCTACTGACAAGTGATATGTCCTCAAAGACAGAATTCAAGCCTTGATCGACGTAGGGGTCCTGACATTGAAGGCAGAACAGAAGAAAGTCACTGGCAATACGGTGACCCTCGAGTTCGGCAAAACCCCAAAGGTCATAGTTCCTGATGGGACTTATCCAGTCCCTGTGCCACGGCTGGAAGTCAAACATCCTGCGGCTAAAACTCAGGCCGATAGAGGTCTTGTTCCCTGGACATTGGAGACAGGGGAAGCCATGTGGATACACCTAGACCTTGTCCAAGATGTACAGTGGAATTCAAAGAAGTCCAAGTCGAAGGGCAAATCTTGCAATGTTATCTCCATCCTGCCAGACGATGATAATTTTACGTCAGCTTTCATCAGTGATTCCGAAGGAGAAAAGCACGCTTGTGCAGCGCAGGCCGATGTACCTCAGCCGGGGTACTCGATCTAGAAAATCATACTTAAAGCAGTATGAGAAGGCTACTGACGGGATACAACAGCAAATGACGTCAGTACAAATACCAGCACCTCCTTCCATCCCAACAAAGGGAAAGGAGAAGCCTAAAGAAGTCCGATTCGACCATGTCCTGAAGAAGCCTTTAGGCCAAGAGCTTGACACGCCCTTCGTTTCGACATATTGGCCCAATTGGCTAATATCCCGGCTCGTATTACTATACACGAGCTACTTCGTCTCTCAAAGAGACAAGAGAAGCACTCAGAGATGCACAGGCTAATTCAGAATCATTTCTGACATATATGCCAGAAATCCCTAACGATGACGCTCAGTCTTCTTGCCCTGAATGCCATCATATACAATCAAAGGTGCCTGCTATTACTTTCACGTGGAAGATATGCTTCTCAAAGACAACAAGCATCATCGACCTCTGTACTATACCAGATATATTGATTCAACATGCATTGAGAGGATACAAGTCGATCCGGGGTTCGCACTCAGCATCATCCCCAAAGGCTTCTCTACTTTCTCGGTATACCACTATATAGGTTGTCCGCAACCACTACTACAATCTATGATTTCAATGCCGGGAGTAGTCATCCACTTGGGAAAATTTGACTCCGTTGCCGAATCGGGAGCCTGAAATCAGAGGGACGTGCTTGTCATTGACGCTGACACGTCATATAACCTGCTGCTATGACGACCATGGATCGACGCCAACTGGATCGTTCCCTCCACTCTGCACCAATGCTTCAAATATGTTGAGGATGACGCGACAGTACGAACTGTCTTCGCTGAAAAGTAACCATTCAAAGGGAGTGGAGAATTACTTCACTGACGCTCTCCTGTATCAAGAGATCAGTGAAGCATCCAAGCAACCATTGCCAAATGATGATGATAGTGGTAATGAGGCGGATTCAGAATCTGAAGCAGACACGCCATCCATTGTGATTGGCGAACTAATTATAGCATGTCTTAATAATCCCCAATGTAACACTCCTTCTGAAGATGAGGGTGAATGGGTAATTAATGATAATATCTCTTTTGATTATCCTGCGGGTGTTTGGTTGTTTGAGTCCATTACGTATAGCTCTTTGCACATGCCTTTACATAGACCGAGTGCACCCAACACGCCCATGGAATCTGTAGAAGGGGCCGTTCTGGTAATCCCTCCATCCAAAGAAGGTCAGCTATTGATAATTTTCGATAGAACCCAACCACGGGGACCCATAGTCGCAGATTCAAGTTCAGGCTCAGACACTCCACAATTCTTCCATTACGCGCAACCATCGCGCCATATTATGAAGAAAATGGGCTACAGTCTAAAACACGGGGATGACCTGAATTTCGGAAGAGGAAGACGTAGTTTGCTGCGTAACTTTGTGCCAAAAGGGAAGCCTGCAAATTACTATGATAAGACACGCAGAGGATTGGGGTACGTTACGCCCACATCACTAGCGACGGTTCAACTCAAAGACGACGAACCAATTCCATCACATTCAACCTCATCCTCTGAATGGGACTCAGATGTCAGTGTGGGAGTGATGTTTGAAAATCTCACTGTTAATATGACCTCAAGCAGTCAATTGGAGCCAGAGGAAGCTACTGATGGGGAACCATAGGCTCAGCAATTAGAGCTCCAATGGGAAGAGTGATTCGAACTGCGCGAACCACCTACTAAAGATAAGGTGATGCAGGTCAACTTGGGTAGTCAAGATCACCCTAAGCCCATCTTCATAAGTGAAAGCTTATCACTTTCGAAAAAGAAAGAATTGATAATACTCATAAAAGAGTATATAGACGTCTTCGCATGGAACTACGAAGACATGCCCGGACTCGATCCACAAGTCACCATGCACTGTCTGAATATTAAGCCCGACGCCAAGCCAGTCAAGCAGCAACAACGTCAGTTTCGCCCGAATATTATGGAGGCTATTGAGGCTGAAGTTCACAAGCTCATTGCATGTGGCTTCATACGGGAGGAACAACATCCAGATTGGGTTGCTAACATCGTCCCCGTCCTTAAGAAGAACGAAAAGATACGAATCTGCATCGACTACCGTGACCTCTATCCTAAAGATGAATTCCCACTGCCCATCACAATGTCATGATTGACAACACCTGTGGATTCGAAAGAATGTCTTTCATGGACGGCTTTTCAGAGTACAATCAGATCAAAATGTACCCCGATGATGAGAAGCATACCTTATTCGAACACCCTTGGGGGTATACTGTTACACCGTGATGCCCTTCGGGCTGAAGAACGCCGGAGCGACCTATCAGCGGGCAATGAGTACAATCTTCCGCGATCATCTCCGAAAGACAGGAATGCTATGTCGACGACATTGCTGTCAAAAGCCGCAACAAGGATAACCATCTTCATGACTTGAGAACAATGTTCTACATAATGCAGACTCATCAACTAAAAATGAACATACGAAATCCTCTTGGGAGTTTCGAGTGGCAAGTTCCTTGGGTTTATTGTTACATCAAAAGGAATTCATCTTGACCCAGACAAGATCAAAGCCATTCAGAGCATGCATCCACCAAGTAATCTCAAAGAGCTTAAGGGCTTGCAGGGTAGACTGGCTTACATCAGAAGGTTCATCGCAAATCTTTCAGGCCGCTGCCAGCCGTTCACCCGACTTATGAAAAAGGGTGCTTCCTTCGTATGGGATCAAGCTTGTCAGGAAGCTTATGAAGACATCAAGAGATACCTCACGAAGCCCCAGTCTTAGTGGCCCCCACATCAGGGAAATCATTCTTACTTTATGTGAAAGATATGGACCATTCTCTTGGTCCTCCTTGCTCAAAAGGGCGACAATTGGCACGAGCAAGCCATTTATTATCTGAGCAGGACTCTAATAGGGGCGGAATCTCGCTATAACCCTATTGAGAAGGAGTGCTTAGCTCTTGTCTTTGCCGTTCAAAAGACACGACATTATTTTGTCGGCCAAACCATACATGTCATCTCCAGAGTGAATCCTCTGCGTCTTCTCATGATGAAGCCAGGATCATTGAATTCACGATTAGCTAAATGGGCACTTCTATTGTCTCAATACGACATGATCTTTATCCCTCAAAAGGCGGTTAAAGGCCAGGCCCTTGCAGAGTTCTTGGCTGCTCATCCAGTCCCGGAGAACTCAAAACTTCACGAAGATATTCGTGATGAAGTCTTCGAGTCCAATGTAACTTCAGAGGATGAAGTGTGGCAGATGTTCTTCGATGGAGCATCTCGAGTAGGTCCTAAGGGCAGGATCATCGTCGGTGTGGGGGTTGTGTTCATCTCTCTGCAAAATCACATCCTTCCTAGAGCATTCTCTCTGACAGAATCATGCTCCAACAATGTAGAGAATATAACGCTCTACTTATTGGCCTTCAGCTCGCCCACGGAATGGGGGTACGCTACTTGAAGCTTACGGCGATTCAAAATTGATTATCAATCAGGTTAAAGGCGAATATGAAGTTCGTCACGAGGACTTGGTACCTTATTACAAAACGGTCATCGAATTAGCCAATCTATTTGAAGGCTTCTACATCGGGCACGTGTCTCGATCTCAAAATACTAAGGCAGATGCTCTTGCGAAATTAGCAACAACACTAGCCTTGCCAGCTGACACTGAGTATCACCTCACGGTGGCAACTCGACACCTTGTATGCTCTAAGCATATGTTAAAACCCGAGAAGTCTATAATGTCTCGATGGATCTTGAGCCGACAGATTGGCGATTTCCTCTCAACGACTATGCCTTACATGGTCTGCTGCCAGACGATCCTAAAGAAGCGACATCTATCAGACGAAGGCTTCTCCGTTTCTACTATGATCCAACTCTGAAGACACTTACCGTCGTTCATATGACGGTGTCCTCCTCCGTTGCCTCTCTAATTAGAGGCACAGGAAGTGCTCAAAGAAGCACACGATGGCATTTGCGGAGCTCATCAGCCAGATCCAAAGCTTAAAGACAGGTTGCATAGGCTTGGATATTATTGGCCAACTATGATAACCGATGCCATCCAATATGCACGAAGGTGTAAAGCATGTCAAATTCATGCATACTTCATACACCAGCCTCCGGAGTGCTCCACCCAACTGTTGCTTCATGGCCATTTGAAGCATGGGGCATCGATGTCGTAGGGCCAACAGCCCCTCTTTGACAAGAGGTCACCGGTTTATCTTGACAATAACAGACTAATTTTCAAAGTGGGCAGAGGCTATACCACTGTTGAAGTTAAAACCTCTCACGTGGTTAATTTCATCAAACACCATGTCATCCATCGATTTGGTATCCCTAGGCGGATCATCCATGATAATGATCCCCAATTCATAAGCCAAGTATTCTATCGGTTCTGTGATAAATATCAAATTCAGAATGTGGCTTCAATCGCCTATAATCCCGCCGCTAATGGCTTGGCGGAGGCATTCAACAAAACGATCATCAAGCTACTCAAAAAGTTCGTATCCTCGATAAGCGAGATTGGGACGAAAAGCTTGGTGAGTGTCTTTGGGCCTACTAAACCACGGTACGGACCCCGACAGGCAATACGCCTTTTTCCCTGGTGTATGGGTGTGAGGCAGTCATACCTTTGAAAATCTAGATTCTATCATTACGAGTCGCTTTAATGACTAAGATCACATCAGAGGACAATGATCAGTTGCGTCTTCAAGAGCTCGAAGCCCTAGATGAGAAGCGACTACAAGTTCAGCAACACATCAAGTTATATCAAGCTGGAATCTCAAAAGCCTTCAATAAGAAGATCAAACACAGAGTCTTCCAGAAAGGAGATTTGGTTATAGCCGTCAGACGACTAATAATTATGACGCACAAAACCAAAGGCAAATTTTAGCCTAAATGGGAAGGACCGTTTGTAATAGAAACAGTCTGTTCAAATGGAGTATACCGTCTTATGACTTCAGACGGTGACTTACTCATGATGCCGATCAATGACAAGTTCTTAAAGAAGTATTATCCCTGATTAAGGATCCTTCTCATGATCAAGTTAACATTACACTCTGATCAAGACCTTCATATCAAGGTACACGCAAAGAGAGCCTCTCTTCCTCCGAACGAGATTATGCAACCATAAACCAGTAGGAACCTGGTCATACACTGGTTATCTCAAAGGAGAATCAAGGTTACACATACGTTAACCACATGATCCAACACCTTTAACGGTTAAGGATAAGAGGAAAATGTTGGCCTTTAAGCCCAACATAAGTCCTTGACAACATCATGCTGAGGGGAATAGCATGGCTAGCCCAACTCAAACGGTAGTTAGTAAAGGCATATCAAAGCCGTTGACAGCTGGGGATTTGCTAAAAATCCTAAGGGATCTGTTCCCATTTGATCCCCTCTCCAAAAATCACTTACCAATTTTCATCCATAGATTGGTAAGACCACATATATATTTCGCTGTTACGTTAACATTAAACCTATGATAGTGATTCCCTCGTTCTCCCCGTGAAAACGAGACCTCCCAAATCACTTACCAATTCTCATCCATAGAATGGTAAGACCACATATACATTTCGCTGTTACGTTAACATTAAACCTATGACAGTGATTCCCTCGTTTCTCCCCGTGAAAATGAGACCTCCAAAAATCACTTACCAATTCTCATCCATAGAATGGTAAGACCACATATATATTTCACTGTTACGTTAACATTAAACTTATGACAGTGATGCCCTCGTTTCTCCCCGTAAAAATGAGACCTTTTCCTAAATTCCATTCCAATTATGAGCTTGGTGGCTTCTCAACCAGTTATTTCATCGTGACCTCTGAACTGATAGATAGCCAAGTCTCAATTTCGAGCTTGTTGACATTTACAAAAGACAAGTCTCAATTTCGAGCCTGGTGACATTTACAAAAGACAGGTCTCTATACTTGTTGACATTTACAAAAGACAAGTATCCCCTTTTAGTCCGACAAGGGCTAATTTTGAGCTTGGTGGCTTCTCAACCAGTTATGTCATCGCGACCTCTGAAGTGGCAGATAGCCAAGTCTCAATTTTGAGCTTGTTGACATTTACAAAAGACAAGTCTCAATTTCGAGCCTGTTGACATTTACAAAAGACAGGTCTCTATACTTATTGACATTTACAAAAGACAAGTATCCCCTTTTAGTCCGACAAGGGCTAATTTTGAGCTTGGTGGCTTCTCAATCAGTTATGTCATCACGACCTCTGAACTGGCAGATAGCAAAGTCTTAATTTTAAGCTTGTTGACATTTACAAAAGACAAGTCTCAATTTCGAGCTTGTTGACATTTACAAAAGACAGGTCTCACCTATACTTGTTGACATTTACAAAAGACAAGTATCCTCTTTTAATCCGACAAGGGCTAATTTTGAGCTTGGTGGCTTCTCAACCAGTTATGTCATCGCGACCTCTGAACTGATAGATAGCCAAGTCTCAATTTCAAGCCTATTGACATTTACAAAAGACAGGTCTCATCTTTTAGTCCGACAAGGACCAGTTTTGAGCTTGGTGGCTTCTCAACCAGTTATGTCATCGCGACCTCTGAACCGACAGATAGCCAAGTCTCACTATTTAGTCCAGTAAGGACTATTTTCTCAAACGGCTGCAACACAAATTGGAAACGACAATTCAGCAGATAAAACAAGTTGGAGATTCGACAGGGGAGTCAAAACAAAATTATTTTATTGATTCCAAAAAGAAGGGATACATGGGGCACATATATTACAAGCTACGAACGTGCATCATAAGATCTGATCCTTTCTTCAAGGAAGGCCAGCCTTGTCATCCTATCATCAGCAGTCCGGACGAGCGCCTGCGACCTCAGCTCAGCCTCATTAAAGCTCGCCGTCTGGGCCAAACGAGCTTCGACCTCAACCAAGGTTGCCCTTTGAGCTAACCCCTGCCGTGAGAGTTCGTCACTCTGAGCCTTAAGCTGTTCAAGCCACGCAGTTTCTTCGAGATGCACTGGTTCAGCCTTGGATAAGAGAAGATTCCCCTTTCTGATCATCTCCTTGGATTTCTCGATCTTATCCTAAGCGTCAAAAAGAGCACTGGTAGAAGCATCTATGGCATCTTCAAGCTCTACTTGCCTTGTTTCCAAGGATTTCAAGTCAGAAGAAATGGCCTTAGCAGCTTCCTGAGCAGCAAGATGGGCTTCATGCATTTGAGCGACAAGGTGCGCAAGCTGCTCATTGACCGAAGACTCCAGGTCTGAACGGCTGAGACGACGCCATTCCCCTACATCCCTCTCAAATTGGTCTACCAGAAGTTCCAATTCAGCGGCTTGGTTATCCCCTCCAAAGTCCCGAATACTCTCAATACTTCGGGAGAGGATCACTTTAAAGTAGAAAACGACATAGTCGAGCCTTTCAAGACCAGATCGATGGTTCGCTTCAAGCCCTTATAAAAGCTATCGACTATGTCAGCTACAAAATCATTTTCAACCTCGGTCACTCCTGGCAGACGGGCAGCCTCTGAAGGTTACACCGGCCTTATTGATGTTACCGTGGAAGGAATAGCAGAAGCACTGGCTGCAGCGGCATGGGAGGTCATCGGCGATCTCGGCGGAGTCTTCATCGAAACTAGTACACTAGCCACAACCGAGGTAGGACTAGTGATCATTTACTGGACAGCAGGCTCAACCACCAGCGTTAGGGAAGTAGGACTTGTAATCACCCTCAGCTCCGCGCCTGGTAAAATAGATGGCGCTGGCGAAACTGATTGCACCTCACTCGTTGACATAATGACTACCGTCCCTTCAATCTCGGTTCCTCTGGCTGGTTCAGGCTAATAAGGGGGCAGGTCACCATACAAAGCATCCAACACAGCAGCATCCACCGCGGTCGAAGTGCTCATGTCACCTCTGGATCCCTCGGGAAGATCGGTTGGCTCCCTTGAAGTTGACGCACCCAGAGGCAAACACCTACAACAAGACTATGGTAAGCGAGGTACAACAAATAACAAGAGTCAAAAGGTCAAAGCAGTACCAAAGGACAGCGTCGCCTCCATCATCTTGGCAGCTGTATTAGTCTCTACGGGCTCCATCGGAAAATCTTTGGCGGAGTCAACACGGACAGTCGGCTCACCTTCACTGCCCGAACCCTCCGTGGTCCCACCCAAAGGAGCTAGAAGCTTCGGAAATTCCCTTCGAAGTCCCGACGCCTGAAGGACCGACATCAGCCGCATCACCTCCGAATTCTTCTGAGACGGCAAAATAGCCAGCCTCATCGCCCTCTTTAAAGTGAACAGGGGATCATAATGTTCCCCTTATTCTCTGACGGCCTCAGCTCTCGGGCTCGTCACCGGCCTCAGCTCCTGCATCACAAGCAAATAATAAGCTGCCTGGAAAACATAAAAGGTATATTACAAAGACGAAGCTGATTTTACCTAGGTCTAAAGCAACTTCACCAGTAGTCGGTTCAGCAACCGACTCCTCAACTACTATGGAGCAGCAGGAGAAAATGCTGCAGAGGATTCGCCCTCTACGACAACCGTAGGAGCTTGGTGACGGGGCTTCTTCACCAAGTTTTCCTACGAGATCCACCTTTCCATTTTCGCTTAAGGGGACGTCGGGATCCTCCTCCTCTGCTTCTTCTACAAGATTGTGTGGGAGCTATCCCCATCATGCCAGAACCGGCTGCAGGAGTCTCGACACCTGCCTCCGCTTCGAAGCGAGGCTTTCCACATCCGAGGCTTCACTGTCGTCAACAACAATAAACTCCCTGATGCCTGGTACTCGAACCCTTTACCCTCCTTCTTCTCAGAAGCCTTCCGCTTCAATCGCTGAGAAATCAACCTCACACCAGAAGAAATTAACAGAGAATTCGAGGGATGTGGAGTGGAAGTTGCATACACTGGCAGAAGCACAGGGTCGTTAAAAGGTTAGGAGTCCTCAGCGGCGTATACAGCCGCTGCGCGGTCGGTACAGCCTGCGATAAAGAACCGCAAGCACGGGCTCCATCAATGAGGCTCCCATGAAAGCCAGTTGGGATTTGGGTTGCCCACGTATAGTTGGTCATATCCAAACTGCCGGGCGAACTGACTTGGAATATAAGGTTCCAAGTAGCAAGTATCCCCGCTTCTGTATAGTAAATGTGAGGGCCGAATGCTGACCAGCCACTCAAAAATCCCCCGGCTCAACGATGACTGCCCTTCCCCCACGTCTTTGAACTCTTCATCATAGCCCGCATCTCGGATATGGGGAAAGCAGCGGAAAAGGCTATAGACGTCATAGCGGCGCACCAATTTACGGGCCTCAGCCACGTAAGTCTTCTGCCATGAGCATCCTTCGAATCGGCGGAGAAGCGCCATTCGAACACCTTGTGGGGGGTCCTCTCTGGCTTCAATCAAAGAGGGACAGTGCAGAGTGAACCACGCCATCAAATAAGTGTACGGCAGACCTATTCTAGGATTCGGTCCGTCGCCGGGCAAAACAGTTCCCTTTCCACGCTTTATCACTGGCAGCTACAGAAAGCCTCCATCAATGCACGAAGGCCTCTCTGAATACAACATACCATGCCCGGAAGAAGTCCCAGAGAACGACCATGGACTAGACGAACAGCAGGCAGCAAGACATTCGGATGAATGATGTCACCCGACGAAGACGACACCACGCTCTTCTTCAACCAGACTGTCAAGAAGCTAGCCAGCAGTGCCTTCTGGGACATCGGTCGATGAGCCTGATAATGGAAACTCCGAAGGACATCGCCTTTCTCATAGGGGCCGTCGTCTTCTTCCACAACTAGATCCCCTTGGAATGCTTTTGCATCCGTGTATAGATGTCTTCATCAGCGACCCCACAATGAGCCGCTTCAGGAGCGTTTTCCGTATCGGGGAATAAATAATCTCCCCAGCTTTTCAAGCTGCATGAAGTTCCTTTACTGTTTCCATGCATACTTGAGCAAATGTACAAATAGCACATTAACTCCCGGTAGGTCTCAAACAAGGCGGGCTCATGCTTCTCCAGAAGTGTCAATTCTGCCTCGCACGGGAAGTATTCTTCATATGGGAGAGATCCCAAGGGCAAAGCAGAGACTTCCCACATCTCATGCAAACCCATGCCCAATTCACCAACAGGGGTAAAGAAAGTCCCTGTAGCCGGGTAGTATAACTCGAAGACGGCGTAGAAGCATGCTACGCTCATCTGAATGCCATAGCAGGTCGCCCTAACGGCCTCATAAAGGTTCAGCCTCTCCAGATCCTCCCCAAAACGAGCAAGGATATATAAGGTCAAATCCCTCCACCAGGCCTGCGGAGGATGAATCCACCCTGGAGTTCTAAAATCAGTGGCAGGATAATTGCCACGAACCTTGAAGAACTGATTCCCAAAGGTCTGTGTCACCGCAGGATTTTCTCCCACTGGGATTTCTCGTGACACATTCCCCGGGTGTAGACCCATTATGCAATGAGGAGGCCCTGCTCTTGCGTAACCAGGAGAGTGAAGTAACAACTTCCCTACATGGATGGAGTCAGTACTCCGACTCACTTTCCACGACATCTTCTGAGCCTGCGTCACGCATTGGAAGAAAGATAAGTAGAAATGCCACTTGTTAGACGGAAGATAGAACTTCTCGCCATTCAACTGGAAAATCAATTGCCCTTCTCCGGCCAGCAGCTGGCGATCAGGGTCTGGCGCGGTATCCCCAAACATGAAGTCAGGCTTCCGGTAGGCTTTTCGGTCAACATCTTCAAAGGGAGCCGTAGTCAGGATGCTCCTCGTGGTACGTTGATCCCCACCGTAAATAAGCGTGTCTCGAGCAGGGGAGCTCCGCTCGCTGAACATAGAAGCTTGCCCTTGGAATTGCAGGCTGACATTGCCGTCTAATCCTCTGGCCATCCCAAATAGACTGTTCAAAGGACCAGGAGTATAGTGCACTGCAGGAACAAAGAGAAACTATGATTAGTTCATCAGCCAACCGAAGGCCTAAACGAAGACATAATTTTCGCTAAGGCATAGCCTCGCTTTTCGAGCGAAGCTAGCATGACGATAACTTCGCCCTGAAGCTTAGCCTTGCAGCTGCAGTTAACTCCGCACTTCACAACGAAGGCAAGATACATGAAAATATCCAAGTATTAGCTTCTCTTTAGAAGCTTAACACAACAGAATGCGATACAGCCCCAAAGGGCTAACTTCGTCAGAAGGATATTATGGTCCAAAAGCTATTTTAAGGGCATTAAGGTCCTTTTTTCAGTCACGTTTGAAAGGATAACTTCGCATCTTGTTATTCAACAGGATGTAAACCGCCTAAGGGATAGCTTCGCCTGGAAGCTTGAAGAAGAACTCTTCAGTTCTTAGATTCCCGATCTAGAAATCAAAGGGGGAAGTCAGGGAACCAAATTCCCTAAGAGCATCAGGTTATAATTGATCGCCCAGATTCGTTGAAGGACAGCCAAGAATCGGCTTTAAAAGAGAGATGACAGTCTCTAATCAAAAGGGAAAGTCCCTACCGGCGACTGGTCATTCGACCGGAGGAGGAGAAGGACCCTCCGCTACAGAAGTTGCGACTTCCTTTCCCGATCGTCTCTTGGGAGCCATAGGAGAATGAAGAGCGAAAGAGGTTCTTAAACTCTTGAATGAAGAAGAAAGAGGAAGAAAAAGAGTCAGAGTTCTCTAAAAATTTTAAGAGAAGTGATTATTTCTATCTCAGCCCGATCGGGTTTTTATAGGCCAATGAGCGCCTGAAACGACGCCTCGAAAAGAGCACTGGTCGCCGTTTCAAATTAATTTGAAACGGCGCCTAAAGCGCCTTCTCGAGAAGCGCTGATTCAGCCCCACTAAGGGCTAACTTCGCCATGAGTCAAATGCAGACTTCACGCAATACATCAATAACTTCGCCAAAAGGATCGCCTTAGCTCCGCTAAAGGCACAGATCACAGACATGCCAGCTTTGCTGGAAGCTCATTCAAAAAGGATCCTGTCTTTAACTTCGCGTAAAGTTTAAGCTTCGCCTGACTGATTCAAGTGTTATTAAATTCAAAATGAAGGCAAAGCAAAAATCAGATGAGCAGAAAATGAACTTTCATTGATTTAAAAAGAAAAGGTACATTGATATTACATCAAGATTGTGTTTCATACAACAAGATCATTTGCGCAAAAGGCATACAAGTGGTTTTATCTACTTCCAAGCCAGACCAACTGGACACGAAAGGCCTTCCTCCTGCACAAGGCCGTAACCAGAACTGATGGTGCCACCTGGACAGATGGTGCCATCTGGACAGATTGTGCCACCAGGACAGGGCCGCAATCTTTCGCATAATGGCAGATTATGCCACCAGGAAGCCGGACCTTCTTTGATTAAAACTGGCAAAGGACTGATCGCCACCAGCAGGTTGGATCTTCTTTGATGAAAATGGGCAATGGGAAGATCCGCGACCTTACAGGTGACATTCGCTTTTCCGAAGTGGATCTTCTCGGATAAATGACTACCAGCCTCGCCTCAAAGGAATCATCTCGGATAAGCGACTGCCAACCTCTTTTGGGACACACATCAACGGCCCCAGTTTGTTTCTCCTGCTTAAAAGTAAAATCTCAACTAGAAAAGCAAGAGGCAATTTTATGGCCTCTTTCATCAAGTCACAAGATTGGCGAACATAGCTCACTGCAATGCAAATTGGAGCAAGTTAGCAGTTAAACACAAGAGACACTGCAAAAGCGCTAAGTTAAATTCTTTGGGACGAAGCTATTTATATCAGATTACAGTTAAAACAGAGTATAGCCTCGCTAGCGCAGTGATGATGGGCTAGTTCAGCAAAGACTAAGTCCTAGCCTCGCCTATATGGCTAAGCCAGACTGATCCTGAGGGACGCAGTCTTAGCCCCACCTATATGGCAAGACTGGCTCGACCTTGAAGAGACTAAGTCTCAAGTTTTGCATAAATGGCGGACTTAACACACATGCAATGATCTTTCTTTGATCAAGTCAAAATGATAGCTTCGCTGGGAAGCTACGCTAAAATCCTTCTCTGTAGATCAGTTAAATGCAAAATGAAGAACAAGGGAAATCAATCCCTGAGGCAGCTGTTAAAGCAAAGTTAAGGGAGATGAACTCCCTATCATTGGTAAAGTCTCTGGATGATCGAGGCTTACCGGTCCTTGGCCGGATAATGACCAGAGTGGGCATCCTCACTAGTTCAGAGATCCGAGTATCTCTCTCAACCAAGAGAAGAGAAGAAGAGTAGATCACTTCTCTTCAGAGGACCTCAAGTGTCCTATTTATAGGCCTCATGGCCTGAGCGCTGCCGCTTCAAGCATGGAAGCACGAGCGCATTTAAGGCATTTATTGTGCCTTGAGAAAAGGGACAGTTTCTCTTGGAACCGTGCAAAGGAAGAAACGTCTCCCTCATAAAGGCATTTATGGCGCCTTGAAAAAGGGAATATCCTCCCTCAGAAATGTACAAGGGAGAATATCTCCCTCGATCAATGCGAAAGGAGGAGTAATCCTTCTCGTAACCGGCCCACAGCAGTTGGCCTCGGGAAAGGAAAGATGTTCCAAAGCAAACTTATTCCGGGAAGCCCAGACGCGAAGTTATCCAGACGCGAAGCTACCCAGACGCGAAGCTACTCAGAATCGCGAACCTATACGATTCTTCAGTGAACTTATCTCAAAGCAGGATTGAAAGCGAAGCTGAACTCAACCACCATTTCGATGTTCGTATTTCATATACCACCGATCAAAGCAATTCAAAGTATTTCGAAGTCTGAGCCATTGCAGACTTTCGAAAACATTGAAGGGGTCTTGTTGACACTTAAAAAAGACAAGACTCTTACTGACCCGAACAATGTCTAAAATTATTGATATTTACAAAAGACGAGTGACAGACAAGCTGAAGACCAGTTTTCACCCATCTCCGAGGGACAAGGAAGCAACTTGGACTTCACTGATCCAGCAAGCAGACAGTGAGCCCGGATTGTCTCTAAATAGACCTCAGCAGGTCTAAGATGATAGCACTTAGCATCACATGAGCCCAAAGGGATAGCCTCGCCTGAGAGGCTAAGATCCAACTTCGCCTTGAAGCCATTCAAAGTTCCGCCAGGAAGCTAACTTGTAGCCTCGCCTGAACTGCTGAAATGTAACTCCGCAGAAGAGAATTAGCTCCGCCTGAAGCCACACGCAGCTACGTAAAAGGGTATGCGGTAGCTTCGCCACAGACGATACCTAGCTCCGCCGAAGAGCTTTCTTCTGACTTTGCCAAATATTGCTTCCAGCTCCGTTGTGAGCTCAAAGTGGGCAAAGCCGCTGGGCAGCGCCCCTGCGGGTCTGCTATGGTTAACCTTTGACCAACCAAATCTACAGATGAGATCAAATCAAATCCAATCAAGATCAAATCTGAGATCAAATTTGGCAGTTGATTGCCAGAATCTTTGACTCTCCTAAAACGAGTAAGAGGATGAGGAGAGATCTTTCAAGTATATGGAAAGAATCAAAACAGATCAGGAGGATCAACCGACCTATCATTTCTAACTTCGCAGAAGCTGATCCTAGCCTCGCAGCAAGGCTACTTTCTAGATTTAAACAGATTTGATTCAATCTGTTTCCATATTTTCAAGGGACAATTATACCCTTGCTCTCCCTATAAATAGCCCATCAGGGGTACAAGGAGAGGGGACTTCGGCAGAAGAGACGCACGAAGACTTCCACACACGCAAAGAGGTGACAAACGCACAAGAGAGAGGACTCCACTGGCAGAGACTTCTTCACGACGCACCACTGCACAAGAATTCAGAGACTTTTAGAGAATTGCTTCTCTAATCAGGGTGCTAATATCCTAATACCTTCCTCTCAAGGAATCTCCAGAACCAGGTGAGAAGGAATTCCTAAGCGAAGGCGGTTTTGAGAAGTAACAAGAGGGTTCTACCAACCTTCTGTTATCTGATTCCCCGAACCAGGCGAGAAGGGAATCTCATCGCTCGCATCGTCAAAGGTACAAAGTGGTCGCGCGCTGACCAGACTCCTATCGGCACACTTTTCCAGAATCTCTAAGGAGATCTACTTGTAATCTTTTTAAGAGTACTTGTAATTTAGCTCCTCAAACTCTTTTTTGTAAGTTTTCCCTTTGCAAATTAATGGAAAACAGAAACAACCAGTGGAGAGGCAGAAAGAGCTTTGATTTTCTAAAGCTCTCCCAAAGGACAATGTGGAAGGATCCCCAACACCTTACTGCTTTGACATCCTAGCTCAACTGGCCAATATCTCAGCCAGAATCACTCTTTGAGAGCTACTGAGGCTTTTAAAGTCAACCGGAGAAGCTTTGAGAGAGGTCCTAGCTAATACTGAGGTCTTCGTGACCTAGATACCGGCTAGACCACAGCAGGAAGATGTAGAGGATTGCCTCCATGCCTCCCAAAATGCTCCCTGCATCACCTTTACGGCGGATGATATGCAGGTGAAGAAGAAACATGATCGACCCCTATACTTCATAGGGTATATTGGATCATCTGAAGTAAACTGTATTTAAGTAGATCCAGGGTCCGCGTTGAGCATTATGCCTCGCCGGGTCATGCAACATTTAGGGATTCCTACCCACCGATTGAGTGCCACCCAGATTACCATTTATGGGTTCAATACCAATGGTACGCGCCCAATGGGAAGATTAAGCTCAAATGCCAATTGGGGACTTAAAGTCTAAAGTGACATGCTACGTAATTAATGCCGACACCTCATATAATTTACTGCTTGGATGACTATGGATTCATGGTAATTCCATCATTCCCTCCACTCCCCATCAAGTTATGAAATACATCGACGAGAGTGGAAAGATATGAACGTTGATTGCTGAAAGGCATCGATTCAAGGGAGTCGAGAACTATTTCATAGACTCTCTCCTGTACCATGACTCTTTGGAAATAAATGAGAACCCACAACTAGAGAGCCAGACTCTGGTAATGAAGCTGACACCGAGCCAAAGAAAGAAGAGTGCATGTGGGTACTAGATCCACTTGTAACGAGCATTAATAAGCTCGATGTTGATAACTCCGCCAATGATGTAGGCGGGTTATATTAATGAAGAGTTAAATTTGGCTTACTTTTCTGTGTTTGCTTCTGATTCAGTGCCGTCAGACACTAGTACCGAAGTAGATAATGACCCATGGTTGGTATTGGATGCTTTAACATCATTGTATATACCAGTGAAGTCATCCTTCGAAACATACCAAGATGTCGGTGATGCGCAAGAATCAATATTCATGGTCCCAGCTAGACATAAAGGCCAAAAGCCAATCCTTTTTGAACAAATCAAATCCGAGCTGATTTCTTGTGAAGAGTCAGAAAGCGAGAATGAACCCCCTCAGTTCACCCATTATGAGCCAAATGTACTCAGAATGATGGAAAATATGGGGTATGATCTGACAACCGGTCCTGGGTTGAACTTCGGCAAAGGAAGAAGAAGACTACTCCGATCTTTCATTCTGAAAGGTAAAATCCCTAATTATTATCATCGAACTCGCAGGGGGTTGGGCTATGTGTCAACTCCGATCCCATCAGCCTCTAAGTCTGAAGAGTCACTATACAATGACTACTCATCTGGCACATCATCGTGGGAGTCAAACGTTAGTGTCGGCAACCTCTTTGGAGAACTTTCAGTATATATGGTTTCAACAAGCCACCTGGAAGATAGAGATGAAGAGATGATCCAATCTGATATAGATCCTTGGATCAAATACTTAAATACTCTTAGGGTACGCTTTGAACAACGTGAGCCACCCACGGAGGATAAAGTTACCCAGATTAATCTGGGAGATGAGGCTAATCCTAAGCCCATCTTTATAAGTGAAAGCCAATCACCCTCCGAGAAAGAAGATTTAATATCTCTTGTGCAAGAGTATATAGATGTTTTCACTTGGAATTATGAGGACATGCCTGGGCTTGATCCTTGAGTGGCTATGCATTTCCTTAACATTAATTTAGACATGAAGCCAGTCAAACAACAGCAGCGACGGTTCCGTTCAAAAATAATGGAAGCAATCCAGTCAGAAGTAAAAAAGCTCATAGACTTTGGCTTCATTAGGGAAGAGCAACATCCTGATTGGGTAGCCAATATCGTCCTCATTGTCAAAAAAGAACGAAAAGATTCGAATTTGTATTGATTTCTGTGATCTAAATGAGGCCTGCCCAAAAGGCGAATTCCCTCCCAATCACAGATGTCGTGATTGACAACACGTGCGAGTTTGAGTGAATGTCCTTCATGGATGGATTCTCAGGGTATAATCAAATCAAGATGTATCCTGATGATGAAAAACATACTTCTTTTAGGATACCATTAGGGGTATGCTGCTATATATTCATGCCTTTTGGACTGATGAATGCGGGGGCCACATATCAGAGGGCTATGAATGCAATTTTTCACGAGCATCTGCGTAAAACAGTGGAATGCTATGTTGACAACATTGCAGTGAAAAGTCGCACCAAAGGTGATCACATAACTGATCTGAAGACAATCTTCAAAATTATGTGGGCACATCAGTTGAAGATAAACCCCATCAAATCCTTCCTGGAGGTGGCCAGCGGCAAATTCCTAGGGTTTGTGGTAACTTTCACAGGAATTCATTTGGACCCAAAAAAAGTTCGCTCTATCCAGGAGATGCAACCTCTGAGGAACCTCAGAGAACTTAGGGGTTTGCAAGGACGATTAGCATACATCTGAAGGTTCATCTCAAATCTCTTTGAAAGATGCCAACCCTTTACCAAATTGATGAAGAAGGGTGTCTCATTCGTTTGGGACGATGCTTGCCAGCAAGCGTTCGAGGAGATTAAATGATACCTCACGCAACCACCAGTACTTACAGCTCCTGTGTCTGAAAAACTTTCCTGATATATGTCCGAGCAATGGATCATTCCTTAGGAGCTTTACTAGCCCAGAATAATAATCAAGGACACGAACAAGCAATCTATTATCTGATTAGGACTATGATCGGGGCCGAACATTGATACAACCCAATTGAAAAGGAATGTTTGGCATTGGTGTTCGCTGTCCAAAAAATGCGACACTACTTGGTAGGCTAGACTATAAACGTCATATCAAGAGTTAACCCTTTGAGGTTGCTCATAACAAAGCCATCATCATTAAACGGTCGACTGGCAAGATGGGCCATACTGCTATCCTAATATGAAATGCGCTTTTTACCACAAAAAGCCGTGAAGGGACAAGTTGTGGCGGATTTTCTAGCTGAGCATCCAGATCCGAGGGCGACCAAATTTTACAAGGATCTCCCAGACGAGGTCGCTGAAGTTTGTCTGACCCAGACATCTTTTGAAAGACAAGTGTGACAACTCTTCTTTGACGGTGCATCAAGGACAAGTCTGCAAGGGAATGTCATAACTGCAGTAGGGATAGTACTCATCTCCCACAGAACTATGTGATTCCTCGAGCTTTCTCATTAACCGAGCCCTTCTCTAACAACGTAGTGGAGTACAATGCCCTCTTGATTGGAATCTAAATCGCCGATGAGATTGGCGTTAAAAATCTCAAGGCATACGGTGACTCTAAATTCATCGTTAACCAAGTTCGCGGGGAGTACGAAGTCAGACATGAAGAATTAGTACTCTATTATAACGCAACTTCTCTATGGCCGAAAAGTTCAGAAACTTTTTCATCGACCACGTACCACGCCAGTGAGATGCGCATGCAGATGCACTGGCATCTCTCGCTGCTTCTTTAGCCCTTCCAGCTGGAGTAGTAGAGAAAATACTTGTTTACAACCACAACTTGTATTGCCCAAGAATTGCTTCTGAAGATTACTAGAAGCTGACAAGAGACTGTCAAGTCAAAGAAGCTCTTGAGTCGTCAGCCGGTCCAGAACCTAGAGACTGGCGATTCCCTTATATTGACTATGTCTTATACGACATCCTGCCTAATGATCCTAAAGAAGCAGCTGCCATTAGAAGGAAAGCCCCTAAATTCTATTATAATGTGATCACGCGAACACTGTATCATCAATCGCATGACAGGATCTTGTTTCACTGTCTATCATAAAAAGAGGCACAGGAGGTACTGAAAGAAGCGCATGACGACATGTGTGGAGCTCATCAACCTGGTCTAAAACTTGGGGATAGACTCTGAAGATTGGGATATTATTGGCCTAAGATGATCCCTGATGCTATCACTTATGCCAAACGATGTCACGCCTGCCAAGTTCATGGCGATTTCATCCATCAAGCGCCAAGATATCTTCGCCCTACAACTTCTACCTGACCATTTGAGATGTGGGGGATGGACGTAGTTGGCCCTATAAGCCCACCATCATCTAAAGGACACCGGTTCATCTTAGCTATAACTGATTACTTCTCTAAATAGGCCGAAGCTATCCCTTTGAGGGAGGTAAAGACATCTGATGTGATCAAATTCGTTAAACATCATGTCATCTACCATTTTGGTGTACCCCGACGAATTGTCCATGACAATGGACCCCAGTTCGTTAGTCAGGCTTTTCAAAGATTCTGCAACAAGTTCAGGATCCAAAGTGTGTTCTCAACAGCATGCTACCCAGCTGCTAACGGCCTTGCAGAAGCTTTCAACAAGACTATTGGCAAGCTTCTCAAGAATTTTGTCTCGAAAAGTCAACATGATTGGGATGACAAATTAGGTGAATGCTTATGGGCCTATCGCACAACAATTCGAACCCCAACAAAAGCTACACCATTCTCTTTGGTATATGGGTGTGAAGTCGTGCTCCCACTAGAAATCTAAATTCCATCTCTACGTGTTGCCTTAACAACAGAGATGACGAATGAGGAGAAGTATCGACTGGGACTCTAAGAACTGGAGGCTTTAGACGATAAACGTCTGCAAGCCTAGCAGCAAATCGAGCTCTACCAAGCCCGGATTACCAGAGCCTTCAACAAGAAAGTTAAGGAGCGAACTTTCAAGAAAGGTGACCTTGTCATAGCTGTCAAAAGACCCAGGGTAGTGACACATAAGACAAAAGGAAAATTTCAACCCAAATGGGAAGGACCATTTATAGTGGAGTCATTCTACTCAAATGGAGCATATCGCCTCATAACCTCAAATGGTGATACACTCATGATGCCTATCAACGGTAGATTCTTGAAGAAATACTACCCTTGATAGCACTCTTCCCCCGATCAAGTTAATATTACACCTCTGATCAAAACTCCAGATCTAAGAAGAGCTTCTTTCTTTTACTAGATCACATCACAGTATATCAGTGTCAAACTGATCGAGCACTGGCTGCATCATGATACATGATGCAAATATTAATAAAGAAACAAAATGTGAAACTTGAGTTTTAGTATTAGCTACTCTCTTGATTAACTTCTGAAGCCTCCGACAGCTAAGGATAGAGGAAAATTGGCTTTTAAGTCCAACATAAGTCTTCGACAACTCATCATGCTGAGGGGAATAGCATGGCTAGCCAATTCAAATGGTAGTTGGTAAAGGCACACCAAATCCGTTGATAGTTAGGGGTTTGCTAAAAATCCTAGTAGATTTGATTCCACTCTCTCCTCCAAAATCCCTTACCAATTCTCATACACAGAATGGTAGGCCCACAAAATACAATCATTGCTACATTAACATTATACCTCTGGCAATGAAAAATTTCAATACTCCCTAGTGAGTACAAACCTTACTTGTCTCAACTCTATATGGAGTAGCAAGCCTTCAAATCTGTCAAGTTAACACTACACCTCTGACACTTCAAACTTCACTTGTCAATTCTCATCAATAGAACGATAACTCTTTAAAATTGCTCATATCGCAAATCAATCACTGTCAAGTTAACACTGCACCTCTGACACTTCAAACTTTACTTGTCCATTCTCATCAATAGGATGACAAATCTTCAAAATTACTCATATCGCAAATCAACCACTATCAAGTTAACACTACACCCTAATACTTTAAACTTCACTTGTCAATTTTTATCAATAGAATGACAAGTCTTCAAAATTGCTCATATCGTAAATCAACCACTGTCAAGTTAACACTACACCTCTGACACTTCAAAATTCACTTGTCAATTCTCATTAATAGAATGACAAGTCTTCAAAATTGCTCATATCGCAAATCAACCACTGTCAAGTTAACACTACACCTCTGACACTTCAAACATCACTTGTCAATTCTCATCAATAGAATGATAAGTCTTCAAAATTGCTCATATCGCAAATCAACCACTGTTAAGTTAACACTAAACCTCTGACACTTCAAACTTCACTTGTCAATTCTCATCAATAGAATGACAAGTTTTCAAAATTGATCATATCGCAAATCAACTACTGTCAAGTTAACACTACACCTCTGACACTTCAAAATTCACTTGTCAATTCTCATCAATAGAATGACAAGTCTTCAAAATTTCTCATATCGCAAATCAATCACTGTCAGGTTAACATTACACCACTGACAAATTACTGTTATGTTTCACACTACACCTCTAACAGTGATTGAGTTACTGCCAAGTTCAATATTAAACCTCTGACAGTCACTTTTCCTCAGGCTTCCGTATCGAAGCTGAGATGAGTGATGCTAAGTTTAACATCACACCTCTAGCATCCAATTCATTGCTAAGTTTGACAATACACCTATGGCCATGACTTTTCCTCGGACTTCCTTGTCGAAGTCGAGATGACCAATGCCAAGTTCAAAATTACACCTCTAGCATTACCCTCACTGCCAAGTTAAACATTACACCTATGACAGTGACACTTTCAGTCTTCCCAAATGAATCTGAAACACTCTTGAGTTAAGTTAATATCACACATCTGACTCACACCTTTGTCAAGTTAACATCACACTTCTAACAAGATTTAATTCAACCCGTTAAGTAAATATCACACCTCTAACGGTAAAGGTCCTCCAAGATTCCCCGCGAGTCTAGTCTAACTTGTTATTCTTGTCAACAGAATGACAAGTCCACTTAAAAAATATTGTTAGGTTAACATTACTCCGTTAACAGTGTTTTCATTAAATCCCTAACTGAGTCTTAGTCAAGTTAACACCAAACCTCTGATGAAAACTCATTTGTAATCCTACGTGGGGGTACAAATTCCACTTGTCATTCTTATTTGTAGATTGGCAGGTCCACAAGAATCTCTTCTCCTGTCAAGTTAATATCACACCTCTGACAGCATTCTTGAATTCCTGAAATAGGATTTTTCTCCAAACTTTGACTCGTTAAGATTATTATATATTTTTAGCAAGTCAAAGGTCTGTACTTTTATTTGTCTGTTTTTCGATATGAAAAAGGAATCCAAGATAATAGAAGAAGACAAGAAAAGTGTCACTTTTATTTATATTCAAACATATGAAAGTGATACAAAGCGCTCTCTTATACAATAAGATTGAGTGTTATAATAAAGGAGTACAAAGAAGTCCCTCTCTCTCAGTAAAGGTTGTACTCACTCCTTGAAGTATTCCCACCACTCCAAATGCAAGATGTTTGGAAGAGCGCCAAAGAAGGGCTGAGCACTGTTAAGACAATCGGATGCTGATTACATCATGATGCACGACGTAAACATCAAAGAAGCTTATCGCTAACTAAGAACAATGGTGTTTCTGTTTCTTAAGGTCGAAACTCAGAAGAACATTCTGATTCCACCCGACCAACTGGTGTGGGCCATAGTTCTTCATTGATGAACATCTCCACCACCAGAAAGTCATCCAATGAGCATGGATTTTTCGTCGATGTCACTTCTGGGGGTAAGATTGGTGAAGGCAGGATTCGAGACATTATAGGTGACGTCCTCTTCCCGTGACCTACAAGAAGACCATACCCACCACCATACCCACTGTGACCATGACAAACCCGGGGGCACCGCTGGTGCATCATGTCCAAGAAGGTTTTGACAGATGTCATCAGTCACGTAAATCTTCGTCGCCCATGAACAGGAGCCTTGATTTCTCTAGTGCTCGACCATCGAACAAGTTCGTTGGTCGATATATTCTCCCAAGGGCCCAGCGAAGATACAAAAGGTTGACTAAGACTGCCTGCAAGAAATAAAATAGAAGATTAAAGTTTTGTTAAGGTAGAAATAGAAAAGCTGAAGGGCGAACGCGATAGTAGTTATAAACTTCAAACGCGGGGATGACTGGTGCAGAAGGCTTAAAATTCTATTATGTCAGAAATAGAAAAATTCTGCTAAATTAAAACTGTAAAAGCAAACGTAGTTGAATTTGTGGATTTCAGACGCGCACGGGTCTGAACGCGGTCTGGTTTTATACCCGCGTCCAAAATACAAGACACAAAGTAAACCAAACGCAGAAGTTGCCACATCCAAGTCCAGAGGCCTCGAAAAGAATTTAAAGTCAAAAATCTCAAACGCGAGCGTTATATGTAAAGCTCGCATCTCAAAGTTCAAGTACAGAATTCATCACACTTGCGTTCGAAGAATTTTGAGTCAGAGTTCAGGATCAATCAACTCGCGCTTCATCAAGAAGTCTAAAATATGCGACTTTCAAATAATTGACGCACCAGTCAGACTTCAAGAGAAGATCAAGAGAGTGAATCTTTTCAAGTT
This sequence comes from Agave tequilana, assembly GCA_038442645.1. Taxonomy (NCBI): domain Eukaryota; kingdom Viridiplantae; phylum Streptophyta; class Magnoliopsida; order Asparagales; family Asparagaceae; genus Agave; species Agave tequilana. The sequence continues at coordinate 91,914 of JAVJIF010010186.1, read as the reverse complement.
ACAGGAAAATAGAAACTCAGTGGGACTTAGTATTATTAGCCCAAAGGCCCATCACTCTAGTTTTGATGATGATCAACTCATGTAGTTATAGTACTAATGATCTTGTGTTTAATTAGTGACATATTTATGATCAAGATCTTAGTTGGTGTTTAGCTTTAACTAAGGATTCAAAGTCAAGTTTTGAAGCTAGCACGGTTTGATTCAAGAGCTTGTGCATCAAGACCACATCATGTACTTAAGAGGAGTCTAGCTCTTTGGATCGTGTTTGAACCAAGTCAAGAAGAGGAGAAGACTTCAAGTGAAGACTTCAAGATTACGACTTGAGTCTAGGTTTGTTTTATAAGATTTTATTTTAGATAAAATGTAAAAGATAGAATAGTTGGTGGATTGCTCAAGTATATCTTACACACACACACTCTTGATTTAGATGAGTTTTTCATAAAAGAATTTTTATTTTGGAAAAATACAAAAGAGTTTTCTTTTTGAAAAATACCGGTTTGGTTTTTGGTATTCAAAGTTTATATGTTTTTAACCAAAACTATTTTAGTGCTTAATGTCAAAAACATAGATATTTCACCATATATGTGTAGAGGATCATATCCATTCACACCATGCTGTAAAAGAGTTTAAAATATCTTGTTTTTGTATTTGGAGAAGTTTTGGAAAAATAAGTTTTGGAAAAACCAATTTTGAAAAAATACGGTTTTCGTTTTTAGCCAAAATTTCTAAGTTACAAAAATTGTTCAAATTATTTATAACATGTCTTGATTTTTCTCAAGCATGTTTGATTATCAAATTATAATGTTAAAACTATTTTTGTAAATTTTTCGTGATTTTTTAGGATTCTATTTAAGATAAAAAGCCAACTTTTTAAATCCCTAAGTTGGCATGCCAGGCTCTGGCAGTCGACCGATCGGTTGACCGGACAAGGAGCCGGTCGACCGTAGCGATCGACTGACGTGCACAGATGTGCACAGGATAGGCTGGTCGATCGCTCGGTCGACCACCAGAGAGTAGCTACTCTCTGGAAACGGCCCCGGTCGACCGGCAAAGAGCATGGCTCTCTGTATCCTTGCCACGATCGACTGGCCGGTCGACCGCTGGCTCAACGGTCAGAATTCTGATCGTTGACCGGTCGACCGGGCAGTCGACCGACAGGCCAATCTGGCTCCCAACGGCCAGTTTTTCTAGCCCTATAAATTAGGGTTTTGGGGGGCTATTTTCTACAAGTTTTTTAAGTGGGTTTTGAGTTAGTTTTTCCAACTCTATTAGGTATTTATCTCTACTTGTTTATGAGCCAAATTGCCATATCAAAAGGAGAGATTTTCAAGAGTGTTTTAAAAGTAATTTTCTTGAGTTTTCCTCCACAAATTCCATCCTTGTTTTTCTCACAAACACTTGAGCAAACCATTGACATATTCATCCTATAGGAGTGTTATTGTGAGATTATTTTTAGGTGATCAAAGTGTTGTGATCACCAAAGACTTCTTCTTTGCTTTGAGGAGGCGGATTTGCGGGTCGCGGTGTTTCGAGTTCGTGTGTGAACTCGTTGTTTGAGGTGCGGCCTTGGCGAGCTTATGGGCTTGCGGTGTGTTCGGGACTAGAGAGTCCAAGAGTTCTAGTGGGAACTCCTTGTAGGTGTTGCGGCACCGAGTGATCCGGTGGGATCGATTTATAGTGGAAATCCTTCAAGTGTTGAAGGCGGGGACATAGAGCAGGTATGCTCGAACCTCGAAATAATTCTCCTGTATTTGCGATTGCTCTCTCTATCTCTTACTTGTTTATATCTTTCATGCTTGTATTGTGTTCATCTTTATATGCTTGATATACATATTTTGCTGAATTGTTATATGCTTGGGAATTGTTTGCTAACACTTGTATTTAACCAAGAGAGCCAACGCGCCACCTCAACTCTTATTTAGAGGAATCTTGAGGAGTTAGTCCAGAGCCCTTCACGGGGAATCCGGCTACACTCTTGTGTTATACTTGGTATTTAGTGTAATAAGTTTTTAATTCCGCAATAATTGACCATTAGATTAGCCATCACCTATTCACCCCTCTAGGTGATTACAAGTGATATCAGAGCCAAGTGCTCTTGATTTGGGTCTAATAACCTAGAGTTAAATATCCTCATTTTTTTTGGCTAATCACAATATTTGTACACACACCATGGATTTCATGTCACCTCCCACCTTTGACATTCTTAACATCCAAACTTGGAAGGTTAAGATGTCTTTGTACCTCAAAACCTTAGTGATTCATGTTTATTTTGCCACTACTAAAGATTCTTATTGTTTAAATGGCAAAAATATTGAGGCAAATGCAAAGGCCATTCATGCTTTGAAAAGTACCCTAAATGATGAATATTTATCTAGGGTTTCTAACATTGATTCGGCATTTATAGTATGAAACACAATTCTCTCCCTTGACGAAAAAGAACAATATTATACGGGGAGCGACTCGGATGTTGGAAGTGACGCTTCCAACGTGTGCTACATGGTCCAAGGGGATAACCCCCTTGAGGTAACTACCAAATCCGAGGTAGAAGAAGACGATGATATGTCATATGATGAGCTTACATTTTTTTGTCAACAATTACTTAAAAAATATGACATGATTTAAAAGGATAACAAGAATTTGAAAAAGAAATTTGATTGCATGTCAAAAGAAAATGATTCCTTTAAACAAATAGTTGCATGCATTAAAAAAGAAAATGAAATGTTGAAAAATGAAAATGTTTCCTTGATGTCTAAATTAAATGATCTTTGTAAAGGAAACACTACCTAGAAAAATAAAATTATTTTGGTGGAAAAATAAAAGGAAGTTGCTTTGCAAGAAAACAACTCTTTAAAAAGAAAAAATGGTTGAAAAAGAAAAATGTAAAAGTTTCTAAAAAGAAAAAGATTATGGATCATGCTCTTCATGCCACAACCATTAATAAAAATGAAGTTAAATCTTTGAAAAATAAAATAAATTGTTTGAGCTCAACTTTGAGCACATGTGCATTTAATCATAAAAGATTGGAATCCTTGTTTCAAAAGAAACAAGTTCCTCATGTTCATGCACAACACCCACATCATGCATATGCACATTTTGCACGTCATGACCACACCACACTCATATGCATCCTAGAGTGTGCAAATGTACACATTGTGACCGCAAAGGCCATTTAGCAAAGTTTTGTTTTGATAAGTTACATCATATTAATTTTGTTAATAACAAAAATGTTTGGTTTCCTTATAAGACTACCCTCAAGGACCCAAAAGAAAATGGGTACCAAAATCCCAACCCTTTGCTTTTGATGTAGGTGCAGTCTCTCACAAAACGTGAGAGGGATGGTGCCTTGGTAGTGGATGTATGGACTTGATGGACACATATTTGATGCACCGCTATCAAGGAGGTTTGGTGGGACAACCACCATGTTTTGGGGCTTTGGAGCATAGTTCATGTGTTGGTAACTATCTCTAAAACTCTTAGTTTAGTTTACATGCTTTTCATTGATGATTTCTTTAGCATGTTCATGTTTTTAGGCTTCATGTGGTAAATACTAGTTTAAATGTAGTTTTTATCAAAACTTGGATGTATACTTGTACAAGTAGTGAGCAACAAATTGATTCATATATGTTTGCACTTTATTGTTCATTTGTACTCACTATATGCACATGTATAGCCTAGTTTTGATGATTTCCTCATTTACACTTATTTTGCCAATTTTCATGTTTTGCTTCATGTATATGTATTTTGTATTTAAATCTAATAAATATACATGTATACCCCATGAGTTATTTGCCTTCATGTAATTTACATTATGGACTCTTTTTGTGTTTGGGATATGTATGCATATTGTTAGGATTGGATAAAAACATACATATACCTAGAAGCTTGTTTTTAAGATGAAAAATGAATTTTTATGATTTTCATCTTTATATGAAAAATGAATTTTCATGATTTGTTTGATAAAATAAGATTCATGATCACTTTTGAGCTTCATTGATTATCTTCATGGAAAATGCTAATTACATGATTTTTGTGCACTCACATTATTTGTTTATTCATGACTATATTTCATGACCTTTTTGAGCCTTATATAGATTTCGAGTGTCAATTCTTATGTATTTAGTATGCTTCATGGATATATATATTTGGTTTCTTGTTTTGAAGGATCTTTAACTAGTTTTTTAAAAATTACTTTAACTAGTTATTATTCTTTATTTGGTAGTGATTTTTAAACCCTATTTTTGAAAACCCCTTCCTACACCATTGTGGGTGGTCGGATGGGCGATTATGCCATGCAAGCTTTATTAAAAATCCTTTACCCTGTGCATAAAAGGGTGGTAGGTTATGAGTTATATACTTGATCTCAATTGATATTTTTTTGTATATACTCATATTTTGTTTCCTATATATGTATGCTTCATTTCAAATCATATCAATTTCTATTGGTATTTTCATTTTCATACATATATATGATTTATTTGTGCTTGATTCTCAAAAATATTTATTTGTTTAAAGCACAAAATTTGTTTATGCTAAGTTTAATTCAAATCTTGTTTTTCAATTGATTTCTCAATTGATATTTTAATAAGCTTATGCATTATTTTTAAATTGGTATCAAAATTCAAAATTTGTAATGTTTATTTACAATGGTATCTTAAAATTTGATTGTTTACAAGTGGTACCATTAAAAATTGTGTTTAATTGATATCTTAAAATATGATTTTCTAAGATATCTCAAAATTTGTTTTATTGAGAAAAATTCAAATTTTGTTTTAATATGAAATTTTGAATAAGAAAAATTAAAAAATATTTTGATTTGTATTGCCTATATGCAAGGGGAGCTTAACATCTCTTCTACATATAGATTCATGTTGAGTATATCTTATATTGAGGAGCTTGACAACTCTTCTTTATGCGGTACACGTGTGTAGGAGGAGCTTCACATCTCCTCTTATGCATTACATATTATGCGTTATGTGAATTAGGGCTTGTCATCCCTCTTTCATGTAATGTATATATGTAGGGAAGCTAACTTAGCGTCTTCCTCTTCATGAATGTATATCACATATATCTCTTTATTAGTTGATTTGATTTCACCTCTTTGTTAATTTTTGTTTTTAACACAAAGGGGAGAATATTGTTTTGTTTTTACTTTAACCCCTTTGTTGATGATTGACAAAAAGGGGGAGAAGTATTTGGTATATATGCATGTTTTCCTTGCTTTATTCATAAAGGGGGAGAAGGATTTATGTTTATACATATATGTTTTATTTTGCAAATAGGAGAAAATGAATTTGATTTGTTTTACGCTTGATTGGCATGTTTATCTCCTTGTATTTGCATACATGTTTATGAGCTTTCATTGCATATTTATTTGTTTATTTGTTATGCATGAGTTAAGGGGGAGCTTCTTTGAAGCTTTACTTTAATCCATGCATATATAACTCCATGAGTTTTGTCAACATCAGAAAGGGGGAGATTGTTGGCCCAAAGGCCCATCACTCTAGTTTTGATGATGATCAACTCATGTAGTTATAGTACTAATGATCTTGTGTTTAATTAGTGACAGATTCATAATCAAGATCTTAGTTGGTGTTTAGCTTCAACAAAGGATTCAAAGTCAAGCTTTGGAGTTAGCACGGTTTGATTCAAGAGCTTGTGCATCAAGACCACATCATGTACTCAAGAGGAGTCTAACTCTTTAGATCATGTTTGGACCAAGTCAAGTAGAGGAGAAGACTTCAAGTGAAGACTTCAAGATCAAGACTTGAGTCTAGGTTTGTTTTATAAGATTTTGTTTTAGATAAAATGTAAAGGATAGAATAGTTGGTAGATTGTTCAAGTATATCTTACACACACACACACACACACTCTTGATTTAGATGAGTTTTTCATAAAAGAATTTTTATTTTAGAAAAATACAAAAGAGTTTTCTTTTTGAAAAATACCGGTTTGGTTTTTGGTATTCAAAGTTTATATGTTTTTAACCAAAACCGTTTTAGTGCTTAATGTCAAAAACATAGATATTTCACCATATATGTGTAGAGGATCATATCCATACACACCATGCTTTAAAAGAGTTTAAAATATCTTGGTTTTGTATTTGGAGAAGTTTTGGAAAAATAAGTTTTGGAAAAACCAATTTTAGAAAAATACGATTTTCGTTTTTAGCCAAAATTTCTAAGTTACAAAAATAGTTTAAATTATTTGTAACATGTCTTGATTTTACTCAAGCATGTTTGATTATCAAATTATAATGTTAAAACTATTTTTGTAGAATTTTCGTGATTTTTTTGGGATTTTATTTAAGATAAAAAGCCAACCTTTTAAATCCCTAAATTGGTCTGCCAGGCTCTGGCGGTCGACCGACCGGTCGACCGGACAAGAAGTCGATCGACCGTAGCGGTCGACTAACGTGCACAGATGTGCACAGGATGGGTCGGTCGACCGCTCGGTCGACCGCCAGAGAGTATCTGCTCTCTGGAAACGGCCCCGGTCGACCGGGCGGTCGACCGGCAGAGAGCATGGCTCTCTGTATCCTTACCATGGTCGATCGACCGGTCGACCACTGGCTCAACGGTCAGAATTCTGACTGTTGGCCAGTCGACCGGGCGGTCGACCAACAGGCCAACCTGGATCCCAACGGCTAGTTTTTCTAGCCATATAAATTAGGGTTTTTGGGGGTTGTTTTCTACAAGTTTTTCAAGTGGGTTTTGAGCTAATTTTTCCAACTCTATTAGGTGTTTATCTCTACTTGTTTAAGAGCCAAATTGTCATATCAAAAGGAGAGATTTTCAAGAGTGTTTTAAAAGTGATTTTCTTGAGTTTTCCTCCACAAATTCCATCCTTGTTTTTCTTACAAACACTTGAGCAACCCATTGATATATTCATCCTATAGGAGTGTTCTTGTTAGATTGTTTTTAGGTGATCAAAGTGTTGTGATCACCAAAGACTTCTTCTTTGCTTTGAGGAGGCGGACTTGCGGGTTCGTGGTGTTTCGAGTTCGTGTGTGAACTCGTTGTTTGAGGTGCGGCCTCGGCGAGCTTGTGGGCTTGCGGTGTGTTCGGGAATAGAGAGTCCAAGAGTTCTAGTGGGAACTCCTTGTAGGTGTTGCAACACCGAGTAATCTAGTGGGATCGGTTTATAATGGAAATCCTTCAAATGTTGAAGGCGGGGACATAGAGCAAGAGTGCTCGAACCTCGAAACAAATCTCCGTGTTTGTGATTGCTCTCTCTCTCTCTCTCTATCTCTATCTCTTACTTGTTTATATCTTGCATGCTTATATATTGTTCATCTTTATATGCTTGATATACATATTGTGCTTAATTGTTATATGCTTGGGGATTGTTTGCTAACACTTGTATTTAACCAAAAGAGCCAACGCGGCACCTCAACTCTTATTTAGAGGAATCTTGAGGAGTTAGTCCAGAGCCCTTCACGGGGAATCCAGCTACACTCTTGTGTTATACTTGGTATTTAGTGTAATAAGTTTTTAATTCCACAATAATTGACCATTAGATTAGCCATCACCTATTCACCCCCCCTCTAGGTGATTACAAGTGGTATCAGAGCCAAGTGCTCTTGATTTGGGTCTAACAACCTAGAGTTAAAGATCCTCATTTTTTTTTAGGCTAATCACAATATTTGTACACACACTATGGATTACATGTCACCTCCCACCTTTGACATTCTTAACATCCAAACTTGGAAGGTTAAGATGTCTTTGTACCTCAAAGCCTTAGGGATTCATGTTTATTTTGCCACTACTAAAGATTCTTATTGTTTAAATGGCAAAAATATTGAGGCAAATGCAAAGGCCATTCATGCTTTGAAAAGTATCCTAAATGCTGAATATTTATCTAGGGTTTCTAATATTGATTCGGTAGAATAATATCCATGTTCTTCGGACGATGAAGATGACAGTTCAACACAGGAGGTCTCAGCAATCGAGACCTTACCACTGAGTACCCCAGTAGTAGGGCTGGGGTTGACAACCCGCGAGGTTGGCATCAATATACTAGGAGACCTAGGCTGTTGCACCTCAACCTTTCTTTCATGAACTGAAAAAGGTCCAGGTTGAGTTGAGACCCCCGGAATCTCAACGTCATCCCTCCTTACCAGGTCAACTTCAGTTTGCTCGACCTCTTCAGCCATGGCGGGTTACCTGCGAGTTCCCCCTCTTCCAAGATCACGGGGCCCCTACTGTGTAGACCGCGAGGACGAGGAAGGGGGACCTCCTCTTCATCTTCCTCTTCCTCCCTCTGCTCCTCAACACTAGAAGGAACTACCTCGGGCATTGAAGTTCCAGCCTCCGATTCCCTCCTAGCCTTCTTCGGGATAGGCTCACCCTTGAAAGTAGAACTGTGGGAACATTTGGACACAGCCTGCCAACTCTTTTTAACAGGTTGCCCCTTGGGTGCTGCTGTCCTTGTTCCAATCATTGCTTCCCCTCCTGTTTCCTTCTCAGCTGCCTGATATTCGTCCATACCTCGCATACGCTTGTTGGACTCCAACTTGTCCTTATAAGACACTTTGATGCTCTTAATACACGAGGTATTTATTTCGAAACCAGGAATCCTACTAGCCAGAGAGTACCAAGTACAGAAGCTGAGGCTGGTATAACAATTAGGCGTCTTGTGAAGAAGACTGAAAATAGCCTTTGTCCCTCTAGCCACGCTGTAGTACCATGCCTGAGCACCCTCAAATAAATTACACTGAAGGAGAGATTAGCATCAGGGTTGCCGATATACAATTGATCATAGCCAAACTGTCGAGCGAAACGACTGGGCATTAAGGCTCGATCGTACATGAATTCCCTTGCCGGAAGAGCAGATATCTAGGCCGAATATTAATCAGCCACCAGAAGACTCCCGATGGCAGCCTTATGAAATCATCTGGTCCCGCAAGATCGGCAAATTTATCTCTATAAGCCGCACCAGCGATCTCAGGGAAGCAACGGTCGAGATGATAGTTTGAAGCGTTCAGAATACATTTCTGAACGTAGAACATGTAATAGTAAGCCAGCTCGAATTCTCCAGCTTCTGCACAAAGGGAACAAACCCTGCAGAAAGAGGCACCGCCGTCATCAGTAAAGGGCAGTGCATGATGTACCAAGCCATCATGTATGTATATGGGAGCTCGATTCTCGGGTTAGGGGTCTTCACTCTCGGCCTTCCCTTCGAATCAACCTCTGGCCTGCCCTCAGAGTCGACAATAGCTTCCACTTGGCATACGCTTTTAACCAAAGCCCGTAACCCACTTTGAATTCCAGCCACCATTGCTGGAAGGAGGGCGATAGACTTTTCGTAGGCAAGCAAAACTGCCGGGTACGCCACATCGGCGATAATTACTTCATGTGGCAGTGTTGGCACCACACAACGCTTCAGCCATAGCATAAGGAAGCCCGCCAATAGCGCCTGGTCAGAAATGGGAACTCGGGCCTGATGATGAAAACTTTCAAAGACCGTATCAGGTTTGAAAGTATCCTCATTTGACTCCGTGGTGTAAGAGCTTGCAGAGGCGTTAATCCTCTCAGCAATTTCTTCGTCAGTGCAAGGAGCCACTGGTCACTGGGCTATCCTTCTCATTTATACCATTGAATAGGTAGCTCGCCTAGGACATCTGCTTGACACCCCTGTTCCTCCAGGAGGTTATTTGGCCACAGATGTGGAAGTGACATAACACTTCCCAGTATGTCTCGTACACCTGAGGGTCCTCCTTCTTCAAGAGATGAAGTTCTTCAGAAGTCGGGACATATCTTCATAAGGGGCAGCTCCCATAACTAGCCCCGAGACTTCATACAGTTCATAAAGGGCGAGCCCATCTCTCCAACTGGAGTAAACAATGTGCCCGTCAAAGGATTATAATGCTCCAGGATGCCATAAAAATTGTGAGAACTTTATGGGAGGCCATACTGTACAACCCTAACCGAGTGGTATAACCCCACCTGTTGCAGTAGAACTCCAAGTCTACAAGGAGAAATCCAACCATCCTACCCCACTAGGATCTGTTGGAAGAATGGACCCACCCGTGTGGACGGAAGTCGACGGGAAAATCACCCCTAACTTTCATGAACTGGTTGATGAAGGTGGTGCCAAGCTGTGGTGTTTCTCCTCTCAGATATTCAGATCTGACTAATCTGGGAAATAAACCAAAGATCTCTTTCCCATGGCCAGCAGAGTGTATTTCTTTGGCACCTAATCTGCCAAGAGAGACATAGGAGACAAATCGGGAAAGATCCCAATCCATCGCACGATGAACAGACATTACTATGGATAGACAAGGGATACATCCTCTCCATATTGGGAAGAAAGAACCTCCTGTCCCCTATCTAACGGAGCCACTTATAATCCCCATCATGTAGAATCCTATCGTCCTCATCAATGTCATCACCAAAAAGGAAAACAGGCTTCCGTAATGGAGTGCGAGAATCCGTCTCAAACAGTCCATCAGAGATAATCTCCCGGAGGGTCACCATACTGGCCTTGGAGATCCTCTCCTTTCGCTCCTTCGACTTACCAGTAGTCACAGGAGAAGTTCTCTGAAGCACGAAGGTCAGATTACGATCAGGGTTGGAGGAGTATCGTACTGCAAAGAGGACAACACTTGGTCAAAAATCTAAAAGAAAATGGCTAAGTGCTTGAAATTCAAACGCAAGAATGAGCCCAGACGCAGAAATCAGCAAAATCTGCGTCTAGACTCAAAAATGCAAGGCTTGCATGTAGCCTGCATTTCAAAATCTAGAACTTATAAAGAAAATTTTTTTCTAAGTATCAGACTTAGACGCGAGATTTAGTAAAACTTATGTCTAATCTTACAAGACGCGAGGATCACAAAAAGTCCGCGTCTGAACTCCTCACACTTAGAAAAATTCTGAGTGCTAAACTCAAAACACAGGGCTTAATGAGGCCCGCGTTCAACAAACAGATACGGACTTAGATTGATAAAGTAAGGATGCGGAAGTCATCAAACTCACATCTTGCCCACCAATTCAAAAACTGCGTCTGACGATCAAACATGGGCACAGGCCTCGTGATGGAGGTTCACATTCAAAAGGGACTTCAGAGTTGAAAGAACTCTATAAGCCCCTTCAATGGCGGAAAAGAAATCAGATAGTTTTACTACCTGAAATAGGGGCCTCCTGTGTGGAAGAAACACCCATTGGAGTCTCAGGAGCACCAGTGCTTGAGGACGAAGTCACATGTTTAGCTTTTGGTGCCATTTCGACCGTAAAATCAGTGTCGAAGACGGTGAAAATAAAAAAAGCTTCAAGCTTTTCTTAACCCTAAATGTAATGCTCGGTGAAGAAGAAACGTCTAATGATGCTCTTGAAAGACTGTTGTCTTTTATAGGCATAGTGATCCCCAGAGATACGCAGCGCTTGATTCGAGGCCTAATCCCCGTCTGACGCGTGGCGTACATATTAAATGCAACGCAAAATTCGCGCACCAAAGTAAAGATGTCCCTTCAACTCTGCCGGACATGTGGCAACGCGCCCAAAACACAGATTCATGTTTAACAAAAATCGCGTCCCTCCAAAAGTCGCGTCTTTTCAGCGAGGCTAAAGCTGCGTCTGGTCAACATAGTAGAGTTGTGTCTTCACTTCAAAGATCGCATCCCTCCAAGAGCCGCGTTTCTTCAGTAAACTAATAGAGGCGTCCCCACTCCAAGTAAGGACTGCGACTTTTAAAGCAACATGATTCCTGCGTCTACAAGACTTGCATTCAGTCTTTACTTCTGCGAATCAGTTCAACAGTACACTGGCACAAGAAGACGACTGTTCATCTCTGGTTCAAAGTACACAAACAATAAGCTCAGAGCACTGGGGAGGTCCAGACTGCGTATCTAGACACTCGCCATAATCATTTCTTGCGGCTTCAAAGGGTTCTACAGTACACTCACGAAGACCATAGTCCAGACAAGATCAAGCTCAGGGCATCTCAAATGATCGTCAGTCTAATCATGAGAAGTATGAATTCAGCCAGAGTCCAAAGTATTTCGAAATCCATCCCAGTCAACCATGGAATATCGAAAACTTTGGAGGGGGTTCTGTAGGCTGTTTAAAAATCACTAAAGACAAGTCATCAAAAAGCAGAGTCCAAACTCCAGACGCAGGGTTAATCATAGCCAGAACTGCAACACCAAGACGCGAGGGTCAAAACCCGCATCTCAGCAGCACTGCAAAGACCAAGACGTGAGGTTTGAAACTCGCGTCTCAGCATTATTGCAATAGCAAAAGGCGAGGGTCAAAACCCGCGTCTCAGCATTATTGCAGCACCAAGATGCGAGGGTCGAAACTCGCGTCTCAGTATTACTTTAGTAACAAGGCGCAAGGTTCAAAACCCGTGTCTCGGTTATAATCGCCCTCATTACTGGGTCAATTATTGCCCACATAATGAGGGAGTTAACCCCCATTATGAAGCATTTTTAGAGGACATGTTCACCCTGAACCTCTATAAATGGCCCTGTTTGCCATGGAGAAGGGGTCGATTGATCGAAAAATTCTGAGTAAAAAAAAAGAATTTCGGTTGCGAGCTGTAGAAGCACCAAGACCTCCCCTGAAAAAAAAGAGAAGGTTCAACTCTTCTAACAGCTTGCAACGTACAAGTTAGTTTGTCTTTGCCTACAATTTCTTTGAGATTCTTGGTGGACAGGAGTTGTGTTACTCCATCCACTATCCAAAGAGAGGATTCCTAATAGGTCCTGACGTTCACCCGATCAACGAAAAATAAGATTCACTTTCCACTGTCACATCAAGAACCCAGCACTAAACAAAGAAGATTCAAGCGTGAACATCTTCCCTCTCTTGTAATCAGAGTATTGATCCGTTGTAATTCTTCATTGATTCAAGAAAATTTTAAACAAATTTCTCCCACCAAACAATAATCATGAGGAGAAAGAGGATAAAATCAAATAAATATCAGTTAAATTCAGATTTAACTAGATTTATTTAGTTAGAGGAGGATGATCCCAAATTCAGTTGGTTAAATTCAGTTTTTGGTGAGTCGGGTGGTTAAAACTAAAGATAAATAGAGGATAACATCAAATACAGAGGCAAATTCAAAATTCAAAGGGATAAATGGATAGAGAGAAGATCAACGGATGAGAGGAATCAATTTTGACTCGGATTCTAATTGGATACATTTTAGTATTTGAATCATAACATTTGTTATCGAAACTCAAATCTGATGATTTAAGATGATCTAGAAAGAAGACTTAAAGGGATATAATTCTTAAATTGACAATTATCTCTAATTCTATCATTTGATAAGTTATATTCAACAATTAACATGCCATTCAGCTGCAGATCAGAATTGAATATCCACATCAAATCAAGTTTGGAGATAAGGGGAGGATTCAAATTCAGAAATACCCAGCTTCCCCTGTCTTCATACTCCTCTACCCTCTGCATTTCTCCTATAAATACCTGCAATCTCAAAGGCAAATGGAACGACCATGCAGAGATAGATTTTGGGCCAGTTTTCATTCTTTTTAGTGTAGGTTTTTATTTTTCTTTTTATGTAATTTTCAGTTTTATTTATGTAGTTCAGAGGAGATCAGAGTTTCATAGGAGAATGAGAGTGAAGCTCGTACCGAGAGTGACACCAGTGTAAGTTGTTCTTCTTTTATCTTATTGTTATTACATTGAATCTAAAGTACATTTTTTATGTTCTTCTTTATTTCTTTTTTTCTTTTCTACTTCTTTTCTTTTGGTACCAATTACTATCCAAGTGAGTCTTATAGCATTGAAAGAGCCTTGCTTTGTGAGTGCCACTGATAGCTCGTGATGTTGATCTTAGTCTCAGTCTGTATTATTTCATACTTGTATTGTCTTGATGATGTAATGTGGAAGAGACAAGAATCAACTCTAATAGGCTATGCGCTGATCGCCTCTACTTCAAGGTAACATCATTGCAACATATTTAAGGTAAGTATTGGGCCAAATGAGGTAATTAATTTTTAACTTTCTTTTCTTTTAATTTTAGTTTAGATCATCAACACCCAACTCTTTTATTACTTTTTTCGGTTTCTTTATATATATCTATTTTCTATTTTCTCCGCCTTCTCAATCTACCACCTTCTTATTAACTTAACTTTAAATTACACCTTCTTATTAACTTAACTTTAAATTATATTTTTCGTCTTTTCTTTTAAAGAACTAAAAGAAGATCTTTAACCATTATTTGTAACTTAAAAGAGAACTTGCTAAAAAGCTTCCATCGCTAGTCCTCCTTGTGGATCATGACCCGCATAGCCACTTGTCATTGCGATAATATTGAGTACTTGCACTATTTATTCTAGGTTCTATAATTCTGTATTCTTGTGTGCAGGTTCTAACTCAATCAAAATTTGGCGTCGCTGCCGGGGAGGGACGGTAAGTTATTCTTTTTTTAGATTTATATTTTTGGTTAACTTTCTTCTTTGTTCTTGGTGTACAGGTTTAACAACAAGAAAATTTTGCTGCAGTGGACATATAAGTGGCCCTGGACTCTGCTCTAAAAAGTCGAGCCCATAAACCCTCAGATTTGCTACATTCTAATGACAAACTGAGTAAACTACTAACCTGTATTTCTGCAGGTTGGCTGAATTGCAAAGCTGAATTCTGTAGCTATTTATTTCCTTGTTTGTTTTACTATACATATTTTCTAACCTCAACAGTAAATGATGCCTGTTGAATGCTAAAAAAGGTTTAGACTTTCCATTTAGGCACGTGTCTAATTCGTTTACATATTATATTACTATTGAAGAGTGCTGGAGCAAAAGGTATATATGCATAGCATATAGTCTAGGAAGCATTCTTGGGTGATATTTGCTTGTAAATGTTACTTTTCTATATCTTGCACACTTTGCACAATCAATCTTAATGGCTTGTCCTATAAACAAGATAAGGTGGGGAAGTCATTATTCTCTCTTAGCCCGCAAACCATCTCCTCACTCACTAACTAGTTTAATTAAAACTGAGTAGACGTTGGCCCTAGGGACATCTCAGACTCATATAGGAGACTGACCAAAGGGGGAAGTTGATTTGAATTTGACTCTTGCCAAATCGGTGTCTACCATTGGGGATTGAGGGGCAAACCCTGAAGGTTGGTGGTTTGGTATAATTAGGTCCGTTGCTTTGGCACGGATACCTCCCACCGATCTTGCCCCTACCTGGCCGATTAACTTGTGATCAGATTCGATAATATATCCCCCATGGACAGTCTAACCAGTTAGGAGTCATCTAGGTCTGAAGTTTACCCTAACTTAGGATAGATTTTTTCTTTTATTTGTTTGCTTATTTGTTTATTTTTTGTTTGTGTTTCTTGTGTGATATGACTTATAGCAACAACTTTTTCAATTTTAATGGTAATCTATATTACACCCCGATCTCTTTTTTGGATATTACCAACCCGGCATATCATAACTTTAACCAACCTAATGTGCCGGATTGGTCTTATCTGAATCAATACAACCCATACCCCCAATCTTATGACTATAATTTCTAAAATAATTTTAACTCTTCACAGAGTCAATAGGGATTCACCTCCCCCGAGTCCAATTTTCAACCAACTTGTCCTCCTTATCCACTTTTCCCACAATTTTCACAATATTCATTCCCCGATTTTCATTCTTTTTAGTGTAGATTTTTATTTTTCTTTTTATGTAATTTTCAGTTTTATTTATGTCGTTCAGAGGAGATCAGAGTTTCATAGGAAAACGAGAGTAAAAGAGTGACACCGGTATAAGTTGTTCTTCTTTTCTCTTATTGTTATCATATTGAATATGAAGTACATTTGTTATGTTCTTCTTTATTTTTGTGTTCTACTTCTCCTTTTCTACTTCTCTTCTTTTGGTACCAATTACTATCCAAGTGAGTCTTATAGCATCGAAAGAGCCTTGCCTTTGCGAGTGCCACCGATAGCTCATGATGATGGAACTTAGTCTCAGTCCGTATTATTTCATACTTGCATCATCTTGATGATGAAATGTGGAAGAGACGAGAATCAACCCTTATGGGCTATGCGCTGATCGCCTCTACTTCAAGATAACATCATTGCCACAGATTCAAGTTAAGTATTGGGCCAAAGGAGGTAAGTAATTTTTAACTTTCTTTTCTTTTATTTTTATTTTAGATCATCAACACCCAACTCTTTTATTACTCTTTTCGATTTCTTCGTTATATCTATTTTCTATTTTCTCCACCTTCTCAATCTACCACCTTCTTATTAACTTAACTTTAAATTATATATTTTCTCTTTTCTTTGAAAGAACTAAAAGAAGATCTTTTACTATTCTTTGTAATCTAAAAAAGAACTTGCTAAAAAAGCTTCCATCGCTAGTCCCTCCTTGTGGATCACAACACGTATAACCACTTGCTATTGCGGTAGAATTGAGTACTTGCACTACCTATTATAAAGTTCTAAAATTCTGTATTTTTGTGCAGGTAAAACCTCAATCACTTGCGCATCACCTCTGATGATGACACCCTGTCACAGTGACCAATGCACCTAACAGCCCCTTCACGGTGACTAATACGACACACCTTTCAGACTCCCTAGAAGAGAGAACCCAATCACCATTTCCTTATCTTCCACCCTCTCATTCTCCTTCCTCCATTCGATGAAACGAAGAGAGGACGACATGACAACGCAACAAGGAAAGAAGTTAGGATTTCGAAGCAAGGATTCTTGAAGAAGACAGAGAAGTGGTTTTATCTCACAAATCTCTCTCTATTTATAGATGGAAGAGAAGCCCAACCATCTTCAATTTAAATTTTTAATCCCAAAAAATCGATCCATAATCTTGAGATTTTTGGTCAATAGTAGAGGTAGAAGATTAACTGTTGCTGCCAAACATAAAACCCTATGATCCCTGTCATAATGACGTCAGGATTCGAAGAGACGCAGGATACAACCTTCCAGCCACCCGATGTGACAACTGGGACCCACCTGTACAACCAACAATTAATTTCGAAAGATCCACAGCGATACAAAAAGATTCATCGCACTCCTCCGCCACAAGCATTATAATGAATTTTAAGGCATTCATAATACATCCGAGTATTTTTGCTTCCCCGACTTTCCTTTTGTAGACTCTGATAAGTGGGAAGCAGAGGGCATTGTAATGGTCAAAATTTTACCCTCATCAAGATGATGGCATGTGTCAAAGAAACCAAAAGCTTCCACTGAGAAATTCTCAACTCTCAGAGTCTATCTTGGAGCCTCTGCCACATCTAACCTTCTAAAAGTTATCCTCTGTCCTAAACATCCTTCCATCCCGAAGCCGCATTCTATCATTTCGAGACTTTTACCACTCCAAGGTTTTCCCCATCCCAGAAGTCCCAACTCTGAACCTGAATCTCCAACAATAGATTATACATGATCTCTACTAATACTTATGCCCCGCCTTCCTCCTTCACATTCATAATGTGTAATGCCTCTATCAATGCGAGCAATTATGGATAGTGGTAGATTCCTTGGCATACAATCCCAACAACAATAAGGGTAAGCATCGGTAGGTTCAGTTCGATTTTTGCTGATTTTTGCAAAACCAAACCAAACCGATGAGAGTTAGGAACCAAACTGAACCAAACTGACTTGGTTTGGATTGGTTTTTCAATTTTTCAATTTCCTATAATATCATTTTATCGAGAAGTCAAAATGAAAATGGCTACCTTCATGTACCCTCAATATGTCTGGTCTTCTCATTACTGATAAGCTTATAATATTGACTCTAGGATGAAAAAAATAAAAGTAATTTAAGTAAACTAAATGGCCATATGTTTGCCTGGCATTTTCAAGAGTTGATGAAGGTAGAGAAAAGAAAATTCCAAGTTCATCAAGAAAATATAATGAAATAGATTACCTTTGTGTACAGGGTAGCCTCATAGAGCTTCCGGTATGTAGCTTCAAGCTTTTTTTTTTCCTCGTAAAACTTTGACTTGAGCTCATAATATTGATTCAAGATATAAAGAAACCAACAAATAAACTATCAGTGGTTTTTATAAATATATATGAAAACCTAATTGATTCTAACAAACTGTAAACAAATTAAATAGCCATATACTTGTTCGATAATTTCAATTTCAATTAAATAGCCATCGTCGTCATCCTTGTCCAAAGCATAGATTAGATTCCAAGAACTGAGCCTTGACTGCTCGTCTGCCTGCCGCTACTTGATCCTGAGGTCCTCCTCCCTCTGCCTCGCCACCGAGGCCTGACCAATGGCAATCTGCTCTAGGTTCCTACTTGCGACGCGGATCTGCACTATCCAGTCAGAGAACTCCTTGCCGATCTTCTTCTCAGCGTAGGCCTACAGTCTCAATATAAACTCCAACTTCTCTACCTTCAGAGTCTTTCTCATCGTTGTCTCACTTTTGCTTCCCGTAGACACAGTCTTCACAGAAGTCTAGATCAACAAACTTCAATCTCGATAACTTATCCTTGGAGAGCATCACTTTCATTCCTTTCTCGTTCATATGCCCAAGTCTCTGATTCCACACCCCTGTTGGCCCAAAGGCCCATCACTCTAGTTTTGATGATGATCATCTCATGTAGTTATAGTACTAATGATCTTGTGTTTAATTAATCTCAGATTTATGATCAAGATCTTAGTTGGTGTTTAGCTTCAACAAAGGATTTAAAGTCAAGTTTTGGAGCTAATACGGTTTGATTCAAGAGCTTATGCATCAAGACCATATCTAGTACTCAAGAGGAGTCTAGCTCTTTGGATCAAGTTTGGACCAAGTCAAGAAGATGAGAAGACTTCAAGTGAAGACCTTCATGATCAAGACTTGTGTCTAGGTTTGTTTTTATAAGATTTTATTTTTAGATAAAATGTAAAGGATAGAATAGTTGGTGGGTTGCTCAAGTATATCATATACACACACACACTCTTAATTTAGATGAGTTTTCATAAAAGAATTTTTATTTTAGAAAAATACAAAAGAGTTTTCTTTTTGAAAAATACCGGTTTGGTTTTTGGAAGTCAAAAGTATACATATCTTTAACCAAAATCATGTTTAGTGCTTATTGTCAAAAACATAGATATTTCACCATGTATGTATAGTTGATCATATCCATACACTCTATGCTTTAAAAGAGTTTAAAATATCTTGTTTTTGTATTTGGAGAAGTTTTGGAAAAATCTATTTTGGAAAAATACAGATTTGTTTTTAGCCAAAATTTCCAAGTTACAAAAATAGTTCAAATATTTGTAACATGTATTGATTTTACTCAAACATGTTTGATTATCAAAGTATAATACTGAACCTATTTTTATAGATTTTTCGTGAATTTATGGGATTTTATTTGAGATAAAAAGTGAACCTTTTAATCCCTTAATTAACCTGACCTGGCTTCTGCCGGTCAAGCGGACCGGTCGATCGAGCTAGGAGTCGGTCGACCGAGTTGGTCGATCGACGTGCACAGACGTGCATGCCAGTTTGGCTGGAGGGTCGGTCGACCGACCGGTCGACCATCTAGAGAGCTCTGCTCTCTGGAAAGGCCCCCGGTAGACCGATCAGTCGACCGGACAGAGAGACTGCTCTCTGTTCCAGGCCACAGTCGACCAGGCCGGTCGACCAAGGCTCCAACGGACAGAAATCTGACCGTTGAAGGTCGACCGGGCTGATCGACCGACAGCAGTCAGGGCTGAAAAATTGTCCCAACGACTAGTTTCTCTAGCCTATAAAAAGGGGGGCTTTGGGTGACTGTTTTTAACAAGATTTTTAAGTGAGTTTTGAGACAGTTTTTCCAAACCTATTAAGTGTTTATCTCCACTTGTTTAAGAGCCAAAATTGCCATATCAAAAGGAGAGATTTTTAAGAGTGTATTGAAAAGTGATTTCTTGAGTTTTCCTCCACCATTTCAACCTAGTTTTCTCACACAACACTTGAGCTATCCATTGCTATATCTGCCTATAGGAATCTTTGTTGTGAGAGGATTTTAGGTGATCAAAGTATTGTGATCACCAAACTTCCATCTTTGTATTTGAGGAGACGGACTTGCAGGTTCGCGGTGTTTTGATTTCGCGTGTGAACTCTTTGTTTGAGGTGCGGCCTCGGCGAGCTAGTGAGCTTGCGGTGTGTTCTTGCGGAAACAAGAGAGGAACTAGAGAGTCCAAGGAGTTCAAGTGTGAACTCACCTTGTAGGTCTTGCGGCACTGAGTGATTCGGTGGGATCGGTTTATAGTGGAAATCCTTCATAGTGTTGAAGGCGGGGACGTAGAGCAAGTGTGCTCGAACCTCGAAACAAATCTCTCGTGTTTGCGATTGCTCTCTCTATCTCTTACTTGTCTTTTTATCTTGCATGCTAATATTGTCTTTATCTTTATATGCTTGATATATTGTGTGCTTAATTGTTATATGCTTGGGGATTGTTTGCTAACACTTGTATCCAACCAAGAGAGCCAACACAGCACCTCAACTCTTATTTAGAGGAATCTTGAGGAGTTAGTCCAGAGCCCTTCACGGGGAATCCGGCTACACTCTTGTGTTATACGTGGTATTTAGTTCAAGAAGTTTTAGATTGTATTAATAAGTTTTAATTTCGTATTATTAACCATTAGATTAGCTATTACCTATTCACCCCCCTCTAGGTGATTACAAGTGGTATCAGAGCCAAGTGTTCTTAATTTGGGTCTTATAACCTAGAGTTAAAGATCCTCATTTATAGCTAATCACAATATTTGTACACACACCATGAATTTCATGTCACCTCCCACCTTTGACATTCTTAACATCCAAACTTGGAAGGTTAAGATGTCTATGTACCTCAAAGGCCTAGGCATTCATGTTTATCTTGCTACTATTAAAGATTCATATGTTAATAATAGCAAATATATTGAGGCTAACTCAAAAGCCATTCATGTATTGAAGAGTACCCTAAACAATGATTATTTATGTAGGGTTCCTAACCTTGACTCGGCTTTTGTAGTTTGGAACACAATACTCTCCCTTGACGAAAAAGAACAATATTATGCAGGGAGCGACTCGGATGTTGGAAGTGACGCTTCCAATGTGTACTACATAGTCCAAGGTGATAATCCCCTTGAGGTAACTACCGAATCCGAGGTAGATGACGATGTTGATATGTCTTATGATGAGCTTGCTTAATTTTGTCAACAACTCCTAGAAAAATATGACATGATTAAAAAGGATAACAAGAATTTGAAAAAGAAATTTGATTGCATGTTAAAAGAAAATGATTATTTTAAAAATAAAGTTACATGCATTGAAAAAGAAAATGAAAGTTTGAAAAATGAAAATATTCCTTTGCTTTCTAAATTGAATGATTTATGTAAAGGAAATACTTCATTGAAAAATAAAATTGTTATGGTGGAAAAACAAAAGAAAGTTGCTTTGCATGAAAACACTTCTTTAGAAAGAAAAATTGTAAAAAAATAAAAAGAAAATGTTTCTAAAAAGAATAAGAAAAATGATTCTCAATCTCACCATGCTTTACATGCAACTATTAATCAAAATGAGATTAAATTTTTAAAAAATAGAATTGATTGTTTAAGCTCAACTTTGAGCAATTGTACATTTAACCATAAAAGATTGGAATCCTTGTTTCAAAAGAAACAAGTTTCCCATGTTCATGCACAACACCTACATCATGCATATGCACACTTTGCACGCCATGACCACACTCATACACATATGCATCCTAGAGTGTACAAGTGTACACATTGTCGTCGCAAAGGCCATTTAGTAAGATTTTGTTATGATAAGATAAATGCTATGAATTTTGCTAACAAAAATATTTGGGTTCCTTATAAAACTAACCCACATGGACCCAAAGGAAAATGGGTACCAAAATCCCCACCTTGTGTTTTTTATGTAGGTGCGGGCTCTCACAAAACATGAGAGGGATGGTGCCTTGGTGGAGGATGCACATGGACATACTTTTGATGCATCGCTATCAAGGAGTTTTGGTGGGACGCCACCGTATTTTGGAGAATTAGAGCATAGTTCTTTGGTTTGACAACTATATCTAAAACTCCTAGTTTATTTACATGCTCTTTCATATATGATATTCTTAGCATGTTTATGTTTTTATTTATTTTGTGTTTCATGAGGTATATAACTTGTTTAAATGTAGTTTTTATCAAAACTTAGATATATACATGTACAAATAGTGAGAAACAAATTGATCCATTTATGTTTCACTTCATTGTTCATTTGTACTCACTATATGCACATGTATAGCCTAGTTTTAATAATTCTCTCATTTACATTTGTTTTGTCTATTTTCATGTTTTACTTCATGCATATGTATTTTGTATTCAAATCTAATAAATATACATGTATACCCCATGAGTCATTTGCCTTCATGCAATTTACATTATGGACTCGTTTTATGTTTGGGATATGTATGCATATTGTTAGGATTGGATAAATCATACATATACCTAAAAGTTTATTTTTTTATGAAAATAAATTTCATGTTTTTTCATGTTTTGATAAAAATAAGATTCATGCTTGTTTTGAGCTTCATTGATTATCTTCATGAAAAATGCTAATTACATGATTTTGGTGCACTTACACTTTATTTGTTTATTCATGACTTTGTTTCATGATTATTTTTGAGCCTTATAGATTTTGAGTGTCAATTCTTGTGTTCTTAGTTTGCTTTATGGATATATGATTTGGTTTCATGTTTTGAAGAATCTTTAACTAGTTTTTCAAAAATTATCTTTAACTAGTTATTTATTCATCAATTGGTAATATTTTTCAAAATAAAATTTTTTTCAAAACTATTTTTGAAAACCCCTATCTACCTCATCATGGGTGGACGGATAAACAAGTATGCCTTGCTTTATTGAAAATCTTTTATTTTGTGCATAAAAAGGGTGGTAGTTTTTGAGTTATATACTTGATTTACATCACATTTTCAATTGATATCTCAATTGGTATTGTTTTTTGTATATACTCATATTTTGGTTCCTATATATGTATGCTTCAATTTCAACTTATATCAATTTCTCTTGGTATTATCATTTTTTATACATATATATGATTTGTTTGTACTTGATTTAAAATCAGTTTACTTGTTTAAAGCACAAAGTTTGTTTATGCTGAGCTTGATTCAAATCTTTATTTTCAATTGGTATCTCAATTGATATTTTAATAAACTTATGCATTATTTTTAAAATTGGTTTTTTTATTGATATAAAAAATGTTTAATAATTTTCATTTGGTATCAATAAGATTCTATTTTTGGTTTAAAATTCAAAATTTGTAATGTTTATTTACAAATTGGTATCTTAAAATTTGATTTACTAAGAGATCTCAAAATTTGTTTTATTGAGAAAAAATTCAAAATTTTGTTTTAATGAGAAAATTAAAAATATTTTGATGTGTATTGCCTATATGCAAGGGGAGCTTAATATCTCTTCTAAATATAGATTCATGTTGAGTGTATCTTATATTGAGGAGTTTGACAACTCTTCTTTATGCGGTGCACGTGTGTAGGGGGAGCTTCACATCTCCTCTTATGTATTGCATATTATGCGTTATGTGAGTTAGGGCTTGTCATCCCTTCTTCATGAAATGATTATTTGTAGGGAAGTTAACTTAACGTCTTCCTCTTCATGAATGTATATCGCATATATCCTTTATTGATTTGATTTCACCCCTTTATTGATTATTTTTTTGTTGTTTAGGACAAAAAGGGGGAGAACATTGTTTTGTTTTTACTTTAACCCCTTTGTTGATGATTGACAAAAAGGGAGAGAAGTATTTTAGTATATATGCATGTTTTCCTTGCTTTATTCATAAAGGGGGAGAATGATTTATGTTTATGCATATATGTTTTGTTTTGCAAAAAGGAGAAGAAAATTTGATGAGTTTTATACTTGATTGGCATGTTTATCTCCTTATGTTTGCATATATGTTTAGTTAGTTTATGTGCTTTATTGCCATATCTATTTATTTCTTGTGATGTATGAGTTATGGGGAGCTTCTTTGAAGCTTTACTTTAATCCATGCATATATAACTCCATGAGTTTTGTCATCATCAAAAGGGGGAGAGTGTTAGCCAAAGGCCTATCACTCTAGTTTTGATGATGATCAACTCATGTAGTTATAGTACTAATGATCTTGTGTTTAATTAGTCTCAGATTTATGATCAAGATCTTAGTTGGTGTTTAGCTTCAACAAAGGATTTAAAGTCAAGTTTTTGAGCTAGCACGGTTTGATTCAAGAGCTTATGCATTAAGACCACATCTAGTACTCAAGAGGAGTCTAGCTCTTTGGATCAAGTTTGGATCAAGTCAAGAAGATGAGAAGACTTCAAGTGAAGACCTTCATTATCAAGACTTGTGTCTAGGTTTGTTTTTATAAGATTTTATTTTTAGATAAAATGTAAAGGATACAATAGTTGGTGGGTTGCTCAAGTATATCATACACACACACTCTTGATTTAGATGAGTTTTCATAAAAGAATTTTTATTTTGAAAAAATACAAAAGAGTTTTCTTTTTGAAAAATACCGGTTTGGTTTTTAGAATTCAAAAGTACACATATCTTTAACCAAAACCATGTTTAGTGCTTATTGTCAAAAACATAGATATTTCACCATGTATGTGTAGTGGATCACATCCATACACTCTATGCTTTAAAAGAGTTTAAAATATCTTGTTTTTATATTTGGAGAAGTTTTGAAAAAAATCTATTTTGGAAAAAAACAGATTTTGTTTTTAGCCAAAATTTCCAAGCTACAAAAATGGTTCAAATTGTTTGTAACATGTCTTGATTTTACTCAAACATGTTTGATTATCAAAGTATAATACTGAACCTATTTTTGTAGATTTTTCATGAATTTATGGGATTTTACTTGAGATAAAAAGTCAACCTTTTAATCCCTTAAATAACCTGACCTGGCTTCTGCCGGTCGACCGGACCGGTCGACCGAGCTAGGAGTCGATCGACCGAGTCGGTCAACCTACGTGCACAGACGTGCTCGCCAGTTTGGCTGGAGGGCCGGTCGACCGGACAGAGAGACTGCTCTCTGTTCCAGGCCACGATCGACCGGGCCGGTCGACCGATGCTCCAACGGTCAGAAATCTGACCGTTGGCGGTTGACCGGGCCGGTCGACCGACAGCCGTCAGGGCTGAAAAATTGCCCCAACGGCTAGTTTCTCTAGCCTATAAAAAAAGGGGCTTTGGGGGACTATTTTTAACAAGATTTTTAAGTGGGTTTTGAGCCAGTTTTTGCAAACCTATTAGGTGTTTATCTCCACTTGTTTAAGAGCCAAAATTGCCATATCAAAAGGAGAGATTTTCAAGATTGTATTGAAACGTGATTTCTTGAGTTTTCCTCCACCATTTCAATCCTAGTTTTCTCACACAACACTTGAGCTATCCATTGCTATATCTACCTATAGGGATCTTTGTTGTGAGAGAATTTTAGGTGATCAAAGTGTTGTGATCACCAAAGTTCCATCTTTGTATTTGAGGAGGCGGACTTGCGGGTTCGCGGTGTTTCGAATTCGCGTGTGAACTCTTTGTTTGAGGTGCGACCTCCGCGAGCTAGTGAGCTTGCGGTGTGTTCTTGCGGGAACAAGAGAGGGACTAGAGAGTCCAAGGAGTTCAAATGTGAACTCGCCTTGTAGGTATTACGGCACCGAGTGATCTGGTGGGATCGGTTTATAGTGGAAATCCTTCATAGTGTTGAAGGCGGGAACGTAGAGCAAGTGTGCTCGAACCTCAAAATAAATCTCCCGTGTTTGCGATTTCTCTCTATCTCTTACTTGTCTTTATATCTTGCATGCTAATATTGTCTTTATCTTTATATGCTTGATATATTGTGTGCTTAATTGTTATATGCTTGGGGATTGTTTGCTAACACTTGTATCCAACCAAGAGCCAACGTGACACCTCAACTCTTACTTAGAGGAATCTTAAGGAGTTAGTCCAGAGCCCTTCACGGGGAATCCGGCTACACTCTTGTGTTATACGTGGTATTTAGTTCAAGAAATTTTAGTTTGCATTAATAAGTTTTAATTTCGCATTATTGTCTATTAGATTAGCCATCACCTATTCACCCCCCTCTAGGTGATTACAACCCTGACATCCGCTTCCGACAAAGCAACTGAAATTGAAGCACTGGAACCCGACGTCGTTTAGAGAATACCTTCATTTTTCCTATGGGCCATCACCTTGGGACCTTTGGTGATCTTGTATACATCACCATCGAACGTGGTCTTCATCCCTCCATTCGCAAGCTGTCGATTGATATCAGGTTTCTCTTCACCTTCCGTACATGTCTGACGTTCCTTAACTTTAGTGTCGAGCCATTAAAGAGGCTAACCACCACATTGTCTTTCTTGACAATGTCACATGGTTCATCATCTCCCAAGTACACCTTTCAAAGTCCACCTTTCACGTAATGTTGAAAGATATCTTATCGGGAAGTGGCATGAAAAGAGGCGTCAAAGTCAATAACCCATGCATCGCTTGACTCAACTAAGGTGAGAATCAAGGCATCAGATCCATCACTCTCCGTGATATATGCGGAATCCTTCTCCTTGTTTTTACCTTCTCCATCCTTCTGCTTGTAGTCCTTCTGAATAAGCCCAATCTCACCACACTGTCAACATCTCATACCTCTTGATTTGGATGTATCTCTCCCCGATTTGGATTTCAGCCTCCCATTTTTATCTTATCTGACCTCCCTCTTTGATCGACACTCAGGGCATTTCCTGATGTCTCAACTAACCCTGAAGACTTCAAGCCACCTCTTCGCTAAGAATTACACCTACCATATCATCAAACTTCAAGGTCTTGTCCCACAAGAATTGATCACCGCCATCATGAGACCATCTCAGGCCTCCAGCAGACTGGACAACAGAACCAACGCTCTGATTTTGTCTTCAAAATTGATCTCAACCGATTCCAACTGGCTCATTAGCGTGTTGAATTTGTTGAGATGCCCACCAATGCTTCTGCTGTCAGTCATCTTTAGGTTGAATAATTTTTTCATCAAGAATACCTTGTTTGATGCCGATGGTTTTTCGTACATCTTCAATAGCGCCGCCATCAAGTTTTGTCGTCTTTTTCCTGGAGATATTGAAGGCCACTGTCAATGTCAGGGACAATCAGATCACCCTTGGGGACTTCCGATCTAGAATGTCCCACTCTTCATTGGACATCTCCTTTGGCTTATGGTTCTTTCTGTTGAGAGGAAGATATAGATCTTTCTAGTATAGGTAGTCTTCGATCTGCATCTTTCAGAACTCAAAGTTTATGCCATTATATCTTTCGACTCTGATTTTTCCTTCATCAGCCATCTCAAATTGGCTCTGATATCAATTGTTGGGGCAAGGGCTTTTACGATGGCGATGAACAAGAACGGCTCAAATCAGAAGCGATGAACAAGAATAACTCTCACAGCTTTGTTAAAACCCTAATTACTGTGCATCTTCATTTACAAAGAAAACTATAGTTACAAATTGTGACATTCATAACTGCTCTTGGCATGTGCTTGAGTTCCCTTTATTCCAAAGTTTCCAGGTTGGACCGCATTCACTGCATCTTGGGGATGTTTCTTTGCTCTGTCGCTCGGGGTGCTCCTCCCGAGACTTTGAGTGATCCTCCGAGCACTTGAACATGCCACCATCTGAAGCTTCAAGCTCATCCACACTTGCCTATAGTAGGCATTTACTCAGGGAGTTAACAAGGTGGTGCAGTTCTCAGGATACTCTTCCTGAGGACTCGCCTTTGAGTTATTGAGGATGGACTTCCCATCCTCCTAACTCCCACTACAACTAGGCCTCGCAGTTCTTCCAATGTAGTACTTCTTCGAGGGTTGTCCTCTGTCAAAGTTTGCAATCAGGCTCCACAACTTCAATAGCAGCAGCTTTTAACTGGAATGAAGACTGTCAAACATGAAAGATGACAATGGAATTAAATCCACCTCCATAACTGCCGCTCAGCCCCTACTCCTACCTCGTGCACGCTCCCAAGAAAGAGATTCCAAGCCCCTAGTTCAGAACTGGATGGGTCCGATCACAGATCAGACGGACAAACCAAATTAGAGCAG
Organism: Agave tequilana; assembly: GCA_038442645.1. NCBI lineage: Eukaryota > Viridiplantae > Streptophyta > Magnoliopsida > Asparagales > Asparagaceae > Agave > Agave tequilana. Next base: position 63,889 of record JAVJIF010010186.1, on the reverse strand, counting down.
AAGCCCTTCCTATCCTTCCTCTATCAAAGCCTTATAGCGAAAACTAATGTTTTGAAGCAAGCCCATAGTGAAGATTGATGATTTGCGCCAGCTGCTTCCATCACCTCCATCCTCTCTTTCTTCCACCAGACGAAGAGAAGAAAGACATCGCCACCCGCCAGAATAATGAATTTGGAAGAAGAAGTTTTTCAGAAGCAAAGATGAACAAATTTTGCCCAAGGCTCCACCCTTTTTATAGATGGAGAAAGAGGAGGAGGAGCCAGACCGTCTCCTGTTCAAACCCTAATCACTGAAAAAGTCCACATCCCAAGATACTTGGTTAACAAAATCGGCAGAATATCAACCACCTTTGCCACACGGTCTCAGTCATTATGGCGTCAGGATTCAAAAAGACATCAGTCACAAATTTCATGCCAGTCTAATGGATCAATGCACCAGCTGTCATCCAGTCATGCAATCTCCAGGTGAAATCCAAAAGATCTGCATTAATGAACCAGATCCCCTCTGCCCACAAGTATCAAGTCAAGGACAAGGCTCCCAGGAAATTTTGACTAGTTTTGCTCTATAGCATTTCTCTTGCAGACTTTGAGAAGAAGAAGAGCGGAGGATATCGGTAGTGATCAAAATCTGACCCATCCAAGATCATGACATGTGTCCAGCCATTCCAGAAGTCGCTCCTCGCCCCGAGGACACTCAGACATTTCAGAAGCTGCTCCTTACTCCTAGGACACTTCCTCCCTGAGAACTCTGATTCTCCCAGCCATCCTGAAGTCCACTCCTTTTCGGAGATTTCGGATCTGAGCAAGATAGCTTCAACAATAGACCTTCTTGATCTCTGCCGTCAATTATGCCATAACAACATACCTTTTTGATCTCCGCTTTTAGTTACGCAACCTAACTTCTCCCACATTCATAATGTTGGGAATCCATGCGAAAAAGAATAGAAACACTAGAGAATGGTCACCAATCACACGAACAAGTAAACAATGAAAAGAAAGAGAGAACATAAAATTTAACGAGGTCCGGCAATTTGCCTACATCCTCAGGGCATACATCCTCAGGGCAAGGGGAGAGAGTTCTTATTGAATTAATCAATTACAAATTATAAATATTGGAGACAATACCTCTCTTTATATAGCCAAAGAAGCCATGAAGAAAAGGAAACCAAAAACACCTAATTCGGATCAGAAACGAATTCCGAATCAGATTTGGAAATAGGCCGCTGCAGCTGCATTAGTCAACAAGGAATTATCCTAGTCGATTAATTGCTTCTATTAGTCAACTAGGTATTTGGCCTAGTCGACTAGTCTGTAGTGAAACAGATTTGCCAACTGTCTGTTTGTATCATTAGTCGACTAGGCCAAATGCCTAGTCAACTAGGCTGGGTTTCTCCTGTGCAATCTACCATTTGTACGACTGATACGCTTTTGTATTTGACACCATTGATTGCATCGATCTTTGGCTAAACTTCAGTGGAGTTTAAAAACTCTATCAACAAGATTTTACCCTTTCTTCCCATAATTCTCAACCTCGGTGAAGATTTCTCAAATTTGAGCTGAACACAACATAGCACCATGTCGACTCCAATTGGCTGCACCATAATGGTTGCCTATGTACCCATGCCCAACGAGATCTAGCCACACGTAGTTCATCCAAACGAGCTCCACTGAGTTCACACAACTGAAAGGATATGGAGTAATTCTTTACAATATGCAAACTTCACTCCCAGAATAAACTTGGTAAGTATATCAGTAGGATTTTCCTTCGTGTGAATTTTCTGTAACTCGATGTCACCTTCATCAAGAATCTCCCAAATAAAGTGGAACCTGACATCAGTGTACTTCATCCTTGCATGATATACTTAGTTCTTTGCTAAATAGATAGCACTTATGGATCACAATTGATCTTCAACAGATCCTGATCAATTCCTAAGTCATCAAGCAACTCTTGAAGCCAAATTACCTCCTTCATAGCCTCTGTCATGGCTGTATACTCAGCCTCCATAGTAGACAATGTGATAGTATACTGTAGAGTAGAGCGTCAGCCGACCGGTGCTTGAGATAATGTAAACACATATCCCGTTATGGATCGGCGTTTGTCGAGGTCTCCTGCGTAGTCAGAATCAACATATCTAATATTCTCCTTCTTACTAGCAATATCCTTTTTGAATACCAAATCAATGTCTATGGTACCTTTAATGTACTGTAGAATCTACTTCACTGTCTCCCAATGACCCCTACCGGGATCGTGCATATATCTGCTGATCATTGAGATAGCTTGTGACAAGTCGGGCCTTATACCCACCATTGTATACATTAAACTACTAACTGCGCTAGCATAGGTACATGAGTCAGTCATATACTCGCGCTCTTCAACAGTAATATTTGATATAGTTGCTTTTAACTTGAAATGAAGAGCCAATGGTCTTCGTACAGATTTTGTATCATCATTGATGTTGAACTTCTGAAGTACCTGTAAGCTGTCTAAAAATCACTAAAAGACAAGCCATTAAAAAGCAGAATTCCAAGTTCTAGACGCAAGGCTAATATTGCCCGCGTCTCAACATCAAAGCGCGAGGGTCCAAACCCGCGTCTCAGCATCAAGGCGCGAGGCCCGACACTCGCGTCTCAATATTAAGGCGCGAGGCTCGTCACCCGCGTCTCAGTATCAAGGCGCGAGGCTCGACACCCGCGTCTCAACATCAAGGCGCGAGGGTCCAAACTCGCGTCTCAGCATCAAGGCGCGAGGCTCGACACCCGCGTCTCAGTATCAAGGCGCGAGGGTCCAAACCCGCGTCTCAGCATCAAGACGCGAGGCTCGACACCCGCGTCTCAGTATCAAGGCGCGAGGGTCGAAACCCGCGCCTCGGTTATAACTGCCCTGGTTATGGGGCCAGTCACCGCCCACATAACGGGGAAGTTAACCCCTCATTGTGGAGTATTTTTAGGGGGCACGTTCACCCCTGAAACCTCTATAAATAGCCCAGTTGCTACGAGGGATGGGCATCCAGGATCGATCAGAAGAAAAGAGAGAGAGACACACAGAGAGAGTTTAGCTCTTTAGCTAACTTGCTGCGTACAAGTTACCTTTGCTTATCATCTCTTTGAGAGTTTTGGTAGACAGAGCTGTGTTACTCCGTCTGCCATCCGAAGAGAAGACCCCCGGAAAGTCTCGACGTTCACCCGGTCAACGGAGAACAAGATTCACTCTCCATCGCCACTTGAAGAACCCAGCATAAAACAAAGGGAGGATTCAAGACTCAACATCCTCCCTCCCTTGTAACTGGAGTATCAGTCCGTTGTAATTTTTCAATTGATTCAAGGAAATCTTACACGAGCTTATATATATTTTCCCACGCGTACAAGAGATAGCGACTCCGCTGGGGACGACATTTGTCACTGACGAACAAATCATGACGCAAGGTGACGTCCTCTATAAGGGGAAGATGGTCGAATCGCTCGTCGTCGAGTTCGACCAGGCAAAGTATGAAGAGTTTCTCTCTTTCGGCTCCAAGAGCCCAAGGACCCGCGTCTGCCGCAGGGTCTCTACGGGGAATTGCCCCGAAACCCGTTCTCAGACTCTCTTAGGCGCAGCTGCTGTAAAGGGTGTCGCGACCAACTGCACCAGGCGTGACACACGCGCCAACGTCTCTCAGTAGACCCGCGTGGTCAAACTCTCTGGTGTCCAGCCAGTTCACCCTCTCCCTCAGCACCAGGTCGTCGTTGGTTTCTCTCCACCTCCATGACGCAACCGGAATGCTGAGCGCCGACAGAGGAGGCGTTCGCGTCAGCTACAAGTTGGAACTTTTGATCGTCCAACTGAGGCAGGTCGTGAAGTTCAAACTGGCGTCTTAACCGCGCCGCATCCAGCACGCGAAGTCCGTGTTTGGCGGCCCAAACACAAGACTCCCCAAGTTAGCTCCTTTGAAGCCCTACTCACCAGACGCCAAGGCGAAGCTTGCGCGCCTCGTCGAGTACAAGAGGCACGCACCCTTAGGCGTGGGACCTAGCAGCCCGCTCTCTCTCAAGCGTCTCTGCCCCAACGCACCAAGCAACAACGCGATAGTCGTGTATCTTCTTAGCAGAGACGCCAGACACGCGTCCTGAAGCTGCGACGCGAGAACTGCGTCTCTGAATCCTGCATCCAAGCTGTACAGCACAAGAATGCCTCCCGTCCTCGAAGTTGCGAGGCTAATCTCTTCGATCCCCTTCCCACGGATCTAAGGGATTATTTGACGAAGAAAAGAAGTGCTAATCAAATCACTTCATCATGTTGCTGCCAACGGCTCATCTCTATGTTCTCTGAGTGCCGTTGCGTTTCAGGCGTGAACCAGCAGTCTTTAGTTAGACAGTTGACCCTGATTCCCCCATCAGCCAAAAGAAGACGCTCTCACAGGCGGAGGATCTTCTCTGACGCTGAGTACCCAGAGCTCACTGCAAATATGACAAGCAGGAGCAGGGGAAAATAGCCTGCAGTCAGCTCCGATGAGTCTGACTCTGAACCGGAAGGAGTGTACCGACACACCCGCACCCGGACCGGGGCGATTCCTCCGATTGACTACAATACCCTAGCCCGGGGCATTGAGATTAATGACTCGCATTCCGCCATTGCAGAGTCCCAGGCTTCAAACTCTTCTATAGAGAAAGAGGCCTTCACATACATGACGAGCACTCCTGAGGAGACGGCTAGGCGCTTGGAACAGCAGGCCCAGATCCAGAAGGAACAATTCGATATGATTCGTGCTCAGCAAGAATCTATTGACTCTCTCAAGCAGATGCTCGCGCAATTACTTGAAGACAGGAGGAAATCTCCCTCTAAAAAGTCTAAAGGTAGACGAAAAGAGGGAGAAAGCTCATCTTCTATACACCCTGAAGAAGAGAAGCCTACCTCCGATTCGTCTAAATCTTCGTCACAAGGGAAGGGCGACAAAGACCAAGAAAAGATTCATTCTAGAAGAATGAATCGATTGGAGCAACGCCTTGAGGCCCTTACCAACCGCAAAGGCCTCCAAGAAGCAGGAGTGGTCCGGCCCTATCCAGCCGAATGGGACCTGGTTCCATACCCTTCCAAGTTCAAGGCTCCAACCCTCCAAGCATTCGATGGGAAGGGGTCACCCAACCAACATATCTACTACTTTAAATCCTAAACAGGGAATGTAGTAGATAACGATGCTATCTTGGCGCGTTTATTCATTGGCACCCTGAAAGGGCTCACCTTTGAATGGTTCATGAAGCTCCCAGAAGGTTCCATCAAGAACTGGGGAGATTTAGAGAAGCTCTTTTTAACTCGCTTCTTCGAAGATGACTCAGAAGTCACAATGCCCACCCTTTTGGGTACTAAACAGCGAAAGGGAGAGTCCGTCAAATTTTTCGTGGAAAGATTTCGGAACGTGGCACTCCGATGTCCGAGCGGTATGACCCAGGTTACCCTAGTGGAAACATGCCGCAACAATCTCCAAACCTCACTCCTTGCTCAAATAGGAGTTGGTGAAAGCTGCACCTGGAAGCAATTGGTCCAACAAGGTGAACAGGCTGAGGAGATTGTTGCCCGCGTCAGAGCGGAAGAAGGTAAGTCCAGACTGGAGAGGTCAACGAGGCGTGCGCCAGACACATCCCTCGAAACAAAATGGAAGGATAATTTGGCGACAGAGACCAAATCTCCTGTCAAGCCCCAACCGGTTAAAGGGAGTGGCTCCTCAAACCAACCACGCACCAACAAGCAGTATTCCTTCAAGGACAAACATGTCGACTCGCTCTTCAAATTACTCAACAAGAGCAACAGACTGAAGCTTCCTAAAGCTAGGCGCCCTGAAGAAGTCGGCAAAATCGATAATCCCAACTACTGCTTGTATCACAGGATGTTGAGACATCCCACCAAGAGCTGTTATGTCTTCAAAGACATTCTTCAGGCTCTGATTGACGCAGAGGTGTTAAAACTCCGACTAGAGCAGAAGAAGGTGACGGCTAATATGACGTCAGTTCTCCAGTTCGGAAGACAACCCCCAACACCTTCAGGGGTGATCCCTAAGAGTAGTCAACACAGACCCTCACCAGCAGCAAGGGAAAGGCCTGGTACCTGTCCCTACACCTCGAGGGGAAATCATGTGGGTCCACCCTGACCTTGTCGACGGACAGCAATGGACTACTGTAACCAACAAGAAGTCCAAAGGCAAAGCAAAAACTGCATCCTGCAATATGGTGTGTGCCTCATCTCGAGAAGCAGAAACTGATGTTCCCTCGCTGACCGATTCAGAAGAGGAAACAGTAGTCCTGGCAACAGAACCCAGTCGACTGGTGGCCGAAACCCGTTCAGGGCAACCATACTTAAAAAAGTATGGCGAGATGGCGATAACTCCTCCAGCACCGACAGCAGAGCCAGCCAAACCCTCCACAAAGCAACCTGTGGAGAAGCAGAAAGAGCTTTGGTTTCCAGAGTTCTTTCGAAAGACACGGCGGAAGGATCCACAGCACCCTACCGTTTTGATGTCCTGGCTCAATTGGCCAACATCCCGGCCCGGATTACTCTCTATGAGCTCCTCAGGCTATCAATGTCAACCAGAGAAGCTCTACAAGAGGCTCTGTCAAATGCTGAGGTCTTCATGACCCAGGTACCAAAAGAGGAAGTGTAGAGGATTGCCTCCATGCCTCCCAAAATGCTCCCTGCATCACCTTTACAACAGATGATATGCAGGTCAAAGGAAAGTATGATCGACCCCTATACTTTACAGGGTATATTGGATCATCTGAGGTGAATCGAATTCAGGTAGATCCAGGGTCTGCATTGAGCATCATGCCTCGCCGGGTCATGCAACATTTGGGCATTCCTACTCATCGTTTGAGCCCTACCCAGACGACCATTTACAGGTTCAATGCTAATGGAACCCGTCCAATGGGGAAGATCAAGCTCAAATGCCAGATTGGAAGCCTAAAGTCGGAAGTAACATGCTACGTCATCGATGCTGACACTTCCTACAATCTACTGCTGGGACGACCATGGATTCATCGTAATTCTATCGTTCCCTCCACTCTTCACCAAGTCATGAAATACATTAACGGGAGTGGAAAAGTGCAAACATTGATTGTCGAAAGGCATCCATTTAAGGGAGTCGAGAATTACTTCACAGATTCCCTCCTATATCAGGATTCTGTGGAGATGAATGAAGTCCCGCAACCAGAGGAGCCAGACTCTGGTAATGAAGCCGACACAGAGCCAGAAAAAGAAGAATGCCTGTGGGAGTTGGAACCACTTGTAAAGAGCATTAATAAGCTCGATGTTGATAATGCCACCGACGATGTAGGCGGTTGGTACAATAATGAAGAATTAGATTTAGCGTATTTTTCTGTGTTTGCTTCTGATTCGGTACCGTCAGACACTAGTACCGAAGTAGATGATGATCTCTGGTCAGCAATGGGTGCTTTGACATCGTTGCATGTACCAGTGAAATCGTCCTTCGAGACATACCGAGATAATGGTAATGCGCAAGAATCTATATTCACGGTTCCAGCAAGACAGAAAGGCCAAAAACCAATTCTTTTTGGGCGAATCTCGTCTGAACCAATGCCCCACAAAGAATCAGAAAGTAAGGAAGAATCCCCTCAGTTCGGTCATTATCAACCAAAAGCACTCAGAATGATGAAACGCATGGGGTATGACCTAACAAGCGGACCCGGGTTGAACTTCGGCAAAGAAAGGAGAACGCTACTTCGATCCTTTGTGCCAAAAGGAAAAGCACCCGATTATTATCATCAGACTCGCAGGGGGTTGGGCTATGTATCAACTCCAGCTCCATCAGCCTCTGATTCCCGAGAATCGTCAGGTCACGATTACTCTTCAGGCACGTCATCATGGGAGTTAGATGTCAGTTTCGGCAACATCTTCGGAGAACTTTCAGTGAACATGGTTTCAACAAGCCACCTGGAAGACGAAGATGATGAAATGATCCAATTCGATACAGATCCTTGGATCAAACATTTAAATACTCTTTGGGATACCCGCTTTGAACAGCGCGAGCCGCCCACAGAAGACAAGGTTGTTCAGATCAATCTGGGGGATGAGGCTAATCCTAAGCCCATCTTCATAAGTGACGGCCTGTCACCTTCTGAGAAAGAGCATCTCATATCTCTTATACAAGAGTATATAGACGTCTTCGCCTGGAATTATGAAGACATGCCCGGACTTGATCCTCAAGTGGCTATGCACCGCCTCAACATCAATTCGGACGTAAAGCCTGTCAAACAACAATAGCGACGGTTCCGTCCAGAAATAATGGAGGCGATTCAATCAGAAGTCAGAAAGATTATAGATTCTGGCTTCATCAGGGAAGAACAACATTACGACTGGGTAGCCAACATCGTCCCCGTTGCCAAGAAAAATGGAAAGATCCGGATCTGCATTGACTTCCGTGATCTAAACGAGGCCTGTCCCAAAGACGAATTTCCACTGCCAATCACAGATGTCATGATTGACAATACATGTGGATTCGAGCGAATGTCCTTTATGGATGGATTCTCAGGATACAATCAAATCAAAATGTATCCTGACGACGAAAGGCACACCTCCTTCAGGACACCACTAGGGGTATACTGCTACACCATCATGCCCTTCGGACTGAAGAATGCAGGGGCGACGTATCAAAGAGCCATGAACGCCATTTTCTATCAGCAAATGTGCAAAACGGTGGAATGTTATGTTGATGACATAGCGGTAAAAGCCGCGCTAAAGGTGATCACATATCTGACCTAAAGGTTGTCTTTGATATCATGCGGGCTCATCAATTGAAGATGAACCCCACCAAGTCCTTCCTGGGGGTGGCCAGTGGCAAATTCCTAGGATTTGTTGTAACCTCCACGGGAATTCATTTAGACCCGGAAAAGGTTCGCGCTATCCAGGAGATGCAACCTCCGAGAAATCTCAAGGAACTCAGGGGATTACAAGGACGATTGGCGTACATCCGCAGGTTTATTTCAAATCTCTCCGGGAGATGCCAACCCTTCGCTAAACTAATGAAGAAGGGTGTTTCGTTCATTTGGGACGACGCTTGCCAGCAAGCGTTTGAGGAGATCAAGCAATACCTCACCCAACCACCAGTCCTTGCAGCTCCGATATTCGGAAAACCTTTCCTGGTATATGTCCGAGCAATGGATCATTCTTTGGGAGCTCTACTAGCTCAGAATGATGATCAAGGACGAGAGCAAGCGATCTACTATCTGAGTAGAACAATGATCGGAGCTGAACATCGATACAACCCGATCGAGAAGGAATGTTTGGCACTGGTGTTCGCCATTCAGAAAATGCGACACTATCTGGTAGGCCAAACTATAAATGTCATATCAAAAGTCAACCCCTTGAGGTTACTAATGACAAAGCCTTCATCATTGAACGGCCGGCTGGCAAAATGGGCCATATTGTTATCCCAATATGAGATGCACTTTTTACCACAAAAGGCCATTAAAGGACAAGCAGTGGCGGATTTCCTAGCTGAGCACCCAGATCCGAGGGTAGTCAAACTTTACGACGATCTCCCAGACGAGGTCACTGAAGTCTGCCTGACTCAGACATCATTCGAAAGGCAAGTGTGGCAACTTTTCTTCGACGGTGCATCGAGAACAAGCCCAAAGGGACATATAGTAGCGGGGGTAGGAGTAGTACTCGTCTCCCACAAGATTATATGATTCCCCGAGCTGTCTCGCTAACTGAGCCTTGCTCCAACAATGTAGCGGAGTACAACGCTCTTTTGATCGGGATGCAATTCGCCGATGAGATTGGCGTTAAAAATCTCGAGGCGTATGGTGACTCTAAACTCATCGTTAGCCAAGTTCGCAGAAAGTACGAGGTCAGACATGAAGACCTAGTACTCTATCACAACGCAACTATCCGCATGGCCGAGAGGTTCGCAAACTTCTACATTGACTATGTACCGCGCAGGCAAAATGCGCATGCGGATGCACTGGCATCCCTCGCTGCCTCCTTAGCTCTTCCAGCTGGAGCAATGGAGAAGGTATTTGTCTACAGCCACGACCTGTATTGCCCGAGAGTTGCGCTCGAGGACTACTAGGAGTCAACGGGAGGTCGTCATGGCAAAGAAGCACTTGAGTCATCAACCGGTCCAGAGACTAGAGATTGGCGATTCTCCTACATTGATTATGTCTTATACGACATCCAGCCGGAGGACACCAAAGAAGCGGCTGCCATTCGAAGGAAAGCCCCCAAATTCTACTACAATGCGATTATGCAAACATTATATCGTCGATCGCATGACGGGATCTTGCTCCGCTGCCTTTCACCAAAAGAGGCACAGGAGGTATTGAAAGAAGCCCATGACGGTATGTGTGGAGCCCATCAACCTGGCCCAAAACTGGCGTATCGACTCCAAAGGATGGGTTACTATTGGCCCAAGATGATTGCCGACGCCGTCACCTATGCCAAAAGATGTCACGCTTGCCAAGTGCATGGCGATTTCATCCATCAAGCACCAGGGTACCTTCACTCTACGACCTCTACCTGGCCATTCGAAATGTGGGGGATGGATGTAGTTGGCCCTATCAGCCCACCATCATCAAAAGGATATCGGTTCATTCTAGCAATAACCGATTATTTCTCTAAATGGGCCGAGGCCATTCCTTTGAAGGAGGTAAAATCATCTAACGTGATCAAGTTCGTGAAACATCACGTCATTTACCATTTTGGTGTACCTCGGCGAATTGTCCATGACAATGGACCACAGTTCATCAGCCAGGCTTTCCAGAGATTCTGCGCTAAGTTCAGAATCTAGAGTGTGTCCTCAACGGCATACTATCCCGCCGCTAACGGCCTCGCAGAAGCTTTTAACAAGACCATTGGTAAGCTTCTCATGAAATTCGTCTCAAAAAGTCAACGGGACTGGGACGACAAGCTAGGCGAATGCTTATGGGCCTATCGCACAACTGTGCGAACCCCAACTAAAGCTACGCCATTTTCTTTGGTATACGGGTGTGAAGCCGTCCTTCCATTGAAAATCCAAATTCCATCCCTACGAGTCGCCTTGACAGCCGAGATGACAACAGAGGAGAAGCATCGACAGCGACTCCAAGAATTGGAGGCCTTAGACGATAAGCGTCTACAGGCCCAGCAGCAAATCGAGCTTTACCAAGCTCGAATTACCAGAGCCTTCAACAAGAAAGTTAAGGTGCGAACTTTCAAGAAAGGCGACCTTATCTTAGCCGTCAGAAGACCCATGGTGATGACACATAAGACAAAAGGAAAATTCCAGCCCAAATGGGAAGGACCATTTATAGTAGAGTCAGTCTACTCAAATGGGTCATATCGCCTCATAACCTCAAATGGCGATACACTCATGATGCCTATCAATGGCAGATCCTGAAGAGGTACTATCCTTAGATAGTATTCTTCCGCTAATCAAGTTAAAAGTACACCTCTGATCAAAACAAGAAGAGTTTCTTCATTAAACATCCGATGCCTTCGACGGCTAAGGATAGAGGAAAATGTTGGATTCTAAGCCCAACATAAGTCTTCGACAACTCATCATGCTGAGGGGAATAGCATGGCTAGCCCAACTCAAATGGTAGTTAGTAAAGGCACCTCAAATCCGTTGATAGCTGAGGGTTTGCTAAAAATCCTAAGTGGGCTTGACTCCACTCTCTCCTCCAAAATCCCTTACCAATTCTCATCCACAGAATGGTAGGTCTACAAAAAACAATCATTGCCATGTTAACACTATACCTCTGGTAATGAAAATCTTCTATACTCGCTGTCGAGTACAAACTTTGCTCTACATGGAGCAACAAAACTTCAAATTTGCCAAGTTAACACTATACCTCTGGCACTTCAAAATTCACTTGTCAATTCTCATCAATAGAATGACAGGTCCTCAAATTGCTCATATCGCAAATCAATTTCTGTCAAGTTAATACCACACCTCTGACAAATTACTGTTGAGTTAACATTATACTTCTAAACAGTACATCGAATTTCTGTCAAGTTAATATCACACCTCTGACAGTCATCTTTTCTTCAGACTTCCATATCGAAGCTGAAATGAACGATGCTAAGTTTAATACTACACCTCTAGCATCCAAGTCATTGCTAAGTTTAACAACACACTTAAAGCCATGACTTTCCCTCGGACTTTCTTATCAAAGTCGAGATGACCAATGCCAAGTTCAACAGTACACCTCTAGCATTATCCTCACTGCCAAGTTAAACATCACACCTACGACAGTGACACTTTTGTTTTTCCAAGTGAAACTGAAATGCTTATGAGTCAAGTTAATATCACACCTCTGACTCACATCCTTGTCAAGTTAAGATTACACTTTTGACAAGACTACATTCAACCCGTTAAGTTAAAATCACACCTCTAACGGTAGAGACTTTCCTAGATTCCCCGCGAGTCTAAACTCATTTGTTATTCTCCCCAACAGAGCAACAAGTCTACTTAAAGACATTGTTTGGTTAACATTACACCGTTAACAGTGTTTTCATCAAACTCTCCAGTTGAGCTTAATCAAGTTAATCTTAAAACCTTTGATAAAAGCTCATCTTCCCTGGGGGTACAAATTCCACTTGTCACTTTCTTTTATAAAGTGGCAGGTCTACCAAAAATTATTTTATCTCTGTCAAGTTAATATTACACCTCTGACAGTATTGTAGAGTTCCTGAAATAGGATCTTTCCCTACAAAATTTGACTTGTTAAGATTATCATCATAGTTTTGACAAAGTCAAAGATTCTTTGCTTCTATGCGTCTGGCTAAAAACAATAAGCTCAAGACAATAGAGGAAGAAAACAAAAAGTGTCACTTTTATTTATATCCAAGCATATGAAAGTGATACAAGATACTCTCTTATACAATAAGATTGAGTGTTACAGTTAAGGAGTACAAAGAAGTCCCTCTCTCTCTCAGAGGTTGCACTCACTCCTCAAAGCTGCATACAATTCCAAGTACAGGATGTTTGGAAGGGCGCCAAAGTAGGATTGGGCACTGTGGTGACGATCGGGAACTGATTGCACCACGATGCATGACGTAAACATTGAAAGAGCCTATCATTGACCAAGAGTAATGGTGTTCTTGAGATCGAAAGGTGGCAGAATTTTCTGATTCCACCTGACCATCCGAAGTGGTGGGATACAATCCTTCGTTGATAAACATCTCTTCCACCGGAAGGTCATCCAGTAAGCACGGAGCTTTCCTCGATGTCACTTCTGGGGTAAGAGAGGAGGTTTTGAGACCTCACAAGGGATGCTACCCACCACTATATCCACCGCTACCCCGCCACCATACTCACTCTGACCATGCCATGCCAAGAAGCATGACTGGTGCACCGAGTCCAAAGAGATCTTGGCGAGGGTCCGGTCCCCGTCTCCCAAAGACAGGGGCCATGATTTCTTCCCTTGTGGACGACGGGGACCATGATTTCTTCCCTTGTGGACGAACTGTAGGCTGTCTAAAAATCACTGAATGACAAGCCATTGAAAAAGCAGAGTTTTGAGCTCTAGACGCCCGCGTCTCAACATCAAGGCGCGAGGGTCTGAAGCCCGCGTCTCAACCTCAAGGCGCGAGGGTCTAAAGCCCGCGTCTCAACATCAAGGCGCGAGGGTCTGAAGCCCGCGTCTCAACCTCAAGGCGCGAGGGTCTAAAGCCCGCGTCTCAACATCAAGGCGCGTGGGTCTGAAGCCCGCATCTCAACCTCAAGGCGCGAGGGTCTAAAGCCCGCGTCTCAACCTCAAGGCGCGAGGGTCTAAAGCCCGCGTCTCAGCATCAAGACGCGAGGGCTCGACACCCACGTCTCAGTATCAAGGTGCGTAGACCCAAAGCCCGCATCTCAACATCAAGACGCGAGGGCCCAAAGCCCGCGTCTCAGTACCAAGGCGCGAGGGTTGAAACCCACGCCTCGGTTACAACCACCCTGGTTATGGGGCCAATCGCCGCCCATGTAGCGGGAAAGTTAGCCCTCATTGTGGAGCATTTTTAGGGGGCACGTTCACCCCTGAAACCTCTATAAATAGCCCAGTCGCTATGGAGGGACGGGGGATCAGATTGAGGATAGAGATAGGACACAAGGACACACACGGCGGCAGAAGGACAATACAGAGAGAGAGACAGACAGAGACAGGAGAGAGCTCAACTCTTCAACAAGCTTGATGCGTACTAGTTGCCCTTTGCCTACCTTCTCTTTGAGAGTTTTGGTAGACAGAGCTGTGTTACTCCTTCTACCAGCCAAAGAGAAGATCCCCTGACGATCCCGACGGTCGTCCGGTCAACGAAGAACAAGATTCACTCTCCACCGCCACTTGAAGAACCCAGCCTTAAACAAAGGGAGGATTCAAGATTCAACATCCTCCCTTCCTTGTAACTGGAAGGAAAAACAGTTTTGTTGTAATCTTTCATCTGATTCAAGAAAATTTTACAGCGAATCTTTCTTTCTTTTTCCGACGCGTACAAGAGATGGCGACTCCGCTGGGGACTACATTTGTCACTGATGAGCAAATCGTGGCGCAAGATGATGTCCTTCGTAAGGGGAAGATGGTCGAATCGCTCGTTGTCGAGTTCGACCAGGCGAAGTACGAAGAGTTTCTCTCTTCCGGCTCCAAGAGCCCAAAGACCCGCGTCTGCCGCAGGGTCTCGACGGGGAATGGCCCCGAAGCCTGATCTGAAGCTCTCTCGGGCGCTGCTGCTGCCAACTGTGCCCAGCAAGATACCCGAGTCAACGCCTCTCAGAAGGCCCGCGTGATCTCAGGCACAATTGCCGTTGCGACCAATCGCGCCGCACGGAACACCCGCGTCAGCGTCTCTCAGGAGACCCGCGTGGTCAAAATCTCTGATGTCCAGCATCAGGTTGTCGTTGGTCTCTCTCCACCTCCTCGACGCAACCGAAACGCTGAGCGTCGACAGAGGAGGCGTGCGCGTCAGCTACAAGTTGGAACCTCTGGTTGTCCGACTGAGGCTGGACGCGACGTACAATCTGACGCCTTGCCCGCGCCACGTCTAGCACGTGAAGTCTGCGTTTGGCGGCCCAAACGCGAGATTCCTCAAGCTAGGTCCTCTGAAGACCAACTCACCAAACGCCAAGGTGAAGCCTCTGCGCCTCGTCAAGCGCAAGAGGCACGCGCCCATAGGCGTGGGGCCCAGCAGCCCACCCTCTCTCAAGCGTCTCTGCCCTGACGCACCAAGCAGCAACGCGAGAATCGAGTCTCATCTCAAAGGAGACGCCAGACACACGTTGTACAGCTGCGACGCGAGAACCGCGTCCCTAACGCCTGCGTCCAGGCTGTACAGCACATGGATGCCTCCCGTCTTCGACGTTGCGAGGCTAATCTCTTCGATCCCCCTCCCGTGGATCTGAGGGATTACTTGACAAAGAAAAGAAGTGCCAATCAGGTCACTTCATCATGTTGTTGCCAACGGCTCATCCATATGCTCTCTGAGTGCCGTTGCGGATCAGGTGTGAACCAGCAGTCTTTAGTTAGACAGCTGACCCTGATTCCCCGTCAGCCAAAAGAAGGCGCTCCCACAGAAGGAGAACCTTATCTGACGTTGAGTACCCGGAGCTCACTGCAAATATGACAAGCAGGAGTAAGGGAAAACAACCTGCAGTCAGCTCGGATGAGTCTAACTCTGAACCGGAAGGGGTGTATCAACACACTCGCACCCGGACTGGGGCCATTCCCCCAATTGACTATAATGCCTTAGCCCATGGCATTAAAGTGAATGATTCTCACTCCGCCGTAGCGGAATCGCGGGCTTCAAACTCTTCCGTTGAGAAGGAGGCCTCCGCCTACATGATAGGCACTCCTGAGGAAACGGCTAGACGTTTGGAACAGATCTAGAAGGCACAAATGGATATGATTCTCTCTCAGCAGGAATCTATCGACTCCCTCAAGCAGATGCTTGCACAGTTGCTCGAAGACAGGAGGAAATCTCCTCCTAAGAAGTCGAAGGGCAAAGTGAAAAAGGGAGAAAGCTCATCTTCCGAACCTTCCGAGGAGAAAGCTCATCTACTTCTAGTTCGTCCAAATCCTTGTCGCAAGTAAAGGGTGACCAAGACCAGGGAAAGGCTCATGCTAAAAGAATGAGTCAATTGGAGCTACGACTCGAGGCCCTTGCCAATCGCAAAGACCTCCAAGAAGCAGGAGTGGTCCGGCCCTATCCTGCTGAATGGGACTTGGTTCCATACCCGTCCAAGTTCAAGGCTCCAACCCTTCAAGCATTCGATGGGAAAGGGTCACCCAACCAACACATCTACTACTTTAAATCCCAAACCGGGAATGTAGTAGATAACGATGCTATCCTGGCACGCCTATTCATTGGCACCCTGAAAGGGCTTGCCTTTGAATGGTTCATGAAGCTCCCAGAAGGTTCCATCAAGAACTGGGGCGACTTGGAGAAGCTGTTTTTAACGCGCTTCTTCGAAGATGACTCGGAAGTCACAATGCCCACCCTTTTGGCTACTAAACAGCGAAAAGGAGAGTCCGTCAAATCTTTCGTGGAAAGATTTCAGAACGTGGCACTCCGGTGTCCGAGCGGCATGACCCAGGTCACCCTGGTGGAAACATGCCGCCACAACCTCCAAACCTCACTCCTTGCTCAAATAGGAGTTGCTGAAAGCCGCATCTGGAAATAATTGGTCCAACAAGGTGAACAGGCTGAGGAGATTGTCGCCCGCGTCAGAGCGGAAGAAGGTAAGCCCAGGCCGGAAAGGTCAACGAGGCGTGCGTCGGACACATCCCTCCAAACAAAGCGGAAGGATAACTTGGCAACGGAGACCAAATCTCCCGCCAAATCTCAACCAGACAAGGCGAGTGGCTCTTCAAGCCAACCCCGCGCCAACAAGCAATATTCCTTCAAAGATGAGCATGTCGACTCGCTCTTCAAGTTACTCAACAAGAGCAACTGACTGAAGCTCCCTGAAGCTAGGCGCCCCGAGGAAGTCGGCAAGACCGACAATCCCACCTATTGCTTGTACCATAGGATGCTGGGGCACCCTACCAAAAGCTGCTACGTCTTCAAGGACATCCTTCAAGCTCTGATTGATGCGGAGGTATTAAAGCTCCGACCAAAGCAGAAGAAGGTGACCGTCAATATGACGTCAGTTCTCCAGTTCGGAAAGCAACCCCCGACACCGTCGGGAGTGATCCCTGTCCCGAAAGGAGAACTAAGAGTGGTCAACGCAGACCCTCATCAGCAGCAAGAGAAAGGCTTGGTACCCGTCCCTACACCGCAAGGGGAAATCATGTGGGTCCACCCTGACCTTGTCAATAAACAACAATGGACTGCTGTGACTAACAGGAAGTCCAAAGGCAAGGCAAAGGCTTCATCCTGCAATGTGGTGTGTGCCTCCTCTCGAGAAGCAGAGACTGATGTTCCCTCGCTAACTGACTCAGAGGAGAAGACAATAGTTCTGGCCGCAGAACCCAGTCGACTGGTGGCAGAGACCCGTTCAGGACAGTCGTACTTGAAACAGTACAGCGAAACGGCAGTAGCCCCTCCACAACCGGCTGTAGAGCCAACCAAGCCCTCCACAAAACAACCTGTGGAGAAATAGAAAGAAACTCGGTTTTCTCGAGTTCTTTCGAAAGGTGTAGCGGAAGGATCCACGACACCTTACCGCTTTGATGTCCTGGCTCAACTAGCCAACATCCCGGCACGCATTACCTTGTATGAGCTTCTTAGGCTATCAAAATCGACCAGAGAAGCTCTACAAGAAGCTCTGGCAAATGCTGAGGTTTTCATGACCCAGGTGCCGAAGGAGGAAGATGTAGAGGATTGCCTCCACACCTTCCCAAATGCTCCCTGCATTACCTTCACGGCAGATGATATGCAGGTTAAAGGGAAGCATGATCGACCCCTGTACTTCACAGGGTATATGGATCGTCCGAGGTGAATCGCATCTAGGTAGATCCAGGGTCCGCACTGAGCATCATGCCTCGCCGGGTCATGCAACATCTGGGCATCCCCACCTATCGTCTGAGCCCTACCCAGACAACCATTTACGGGTTTAATGCCAATGGCACCCGTCCGATGGGGAAGATCAAGCTCAAGTGCCAGATTGGAAGCCTCAAGTCGGAAGTGACATGCTACGTCATCGATGCTGATACTTCCTACAACCTACTGTTGGGACGACCATGGATTCACCGCAACTCCATCGTTCCATCCACTCTCCACCAAGTCATGAAATACATCGACGGGAGTGGAAAGGTTCAAACGTTGATTGCCGAAAGGTATCCGTTTAAAGGGGTCGAAAATTATTTCACGGACTCCCTCCTATATCAGGATCCTGCGGAGATGAATGAAACCCCGCAACCAGAGGAGCCAGACTCTGGTAATGAGGCTGACACTGAGCCTGAAAAAGAAGAGTGTCTGTGGGAGTTAGAACCACTTGTAAAGAGCATTGATAAGCTCGATGTTGATAATACCACCGACGATGTAGGCGGTTGGTACATTAATGAAGGATTAGATTTAGCGTACCTTTCTATGTTTGCTTCTGATTCAATACCGTCAGATACTAGTACCGATGTAGATGATGACCTCTGGTCGGCAATGGATGCTTTGACATCGTTGCATGTACCAGTAAAATCATCCTTCGGGACATACCAAGATAATGGTAATGCGCAAAAATCTATATTTATGGTTCCAGCCAGACGAAAAGGCCAAAAACCAATTCTTTTTGGGCGAATCTCGTCTGAACCAACGCCCCACGAAGAATGGAAAGGCGAGGAGGAATCCCCTCAGTTCAGTCATTATGAACCAAAAGCGTTCAAAATGATGAAATGCATGGGATACAATCTAACCAACAGGCCCGGGTTGAACTTCGGCAAAGGAAGGAGAACGCTGCTTCAATCCTTTGTGCCAAAAGGGAAAGCCCCCGATTATTATCATCGGACGCGCCGGGGGTTGGGCTATGTATCAACTCCTGTCCCATCAGCTTCTGATTCTGAAGGGCCGTCCGGCCATAATTACTCTTCAGGCACGTCATCGTGGGAGTCAGATGTCAGTGTCGGCAACATCTTCAGAGAACTTTCAGTAAACATGGTTTCAACAAGCCACCTGGAAGACGGAGATGAAGAAATGATCCAATATGATACAGATCCTTGGTCAAACATCTGAATACTCTTTGGGATACCTGCTTTGAACAGCGCGAGCCACCCACAGAAGACAAGGTTGTTCAAGTCAACCTAGGAGATGAGGCCAACCCCAAGCCCATCTTCATAAGTGACGGCCTGTCACCTTCGGAGAAGAAGGATCTAATATCTCTTGTACAAGAGTATATAGACGTCTTCGCCTGGAATTACGAGGACATGCCTGGACTTGATCCTCAAGTGGCTATGCACCGCCTCAACATTAATCCGGACGTAAAGCCTGTCAAACAACAGCAGCGACGGTTCCGTCCAGAAATAATGGAGGCAATTCAATCAGAAGTCAGAAAGCTTATTGATTCTGGCTTCATTAGGGAAGAACAACATCCCGACTGGGTAGCCAACATCGTCCTCGTTGCCAAGAAGAACGGGAAGATCCGGATCTGCATCGACTTCCGCGATCTAAACGAGGCCTGTCCCAAAGACGAATTCCCACTGCCAATCCAGATGTCATGATTGACAATACTTGTGGATTCGAACGAATGTCCTTCATGGACGGATTCTCAGGATACAATCAAATCAAAATGTATCCTGATGACGAAAAGCATACCTCCTTCAGGACACCTCTAGGGGTATACTGCTACACCGTCATGCCCTTCGGACTGAAGAATACAGGGGCAACATATCAAAGGGCCATGAATGCTATTTTCCATTAGCAAACACGCAAAACGGTGGAATGTTATGTTGATGACATTGCGGTAAAAAGCCGCACTAAAGGTGATCACATAGCTGACCTGAAAGTGGTCTTCGACATCATGCGGGCTCATCAATTGAAGATGAACCCCACCAAGTCCTTCCTGGGGGTAGCCAGTGACAAATTCCTAGGATTTGTTGTAACTTCCACTGGAATTCATTTGGATCCGAAGAAGGTTCGCGCCATTCAGGAGATGCAACCTCCGAAAAACCTCAAGGAGCTCAGAGGATTACAAGGACGATTGGCATACATCCGCAGGTTTATATCAAATCTCTCCGGAAGATGCCACCCCTTCGCCAAATTAATGAAGAAGGGTGTCTCGTTCATTTGGGATGACGCTTGCCAACAAGCGTTCGAGGAAATTAAACAATACCTCACCCAACCACCAGTCCTTGCAGCTCCGGTATCCGGAAAGCCTTACCTGGTGTACGTCCGAGCAATGGATCATTCTTTGGGAGCTCTACTAGCTCAGAATGATGATCAAGGATGAGAACAAGCAATCTACTATTTAAGTAGAACAATGATCGGAGCCGAACATCGGTTCAACCCGATCGAGAAGGAATGTTTGGCACTGGTGTTCGCTATTCAGAAAATGCGACACTATCTGGTAGGCCAAACTATAAATGTCATATCAAAAGTCAACCCTCTGAGGTTACTCATGACAAAGCCTTCATCATTGAATGGCCGGCTGGCAAAATGGGCCATATTGCTATCCCAATATGAGATGCACTTTTTACCACAAAAGGCCATTAAAGGACAAGCAGTGGCAGACTTCTTAGCTGAACACCCAGATCCGAGGGCAGCCAAAGTCTACGAGGATTCCCGGATGAAGTCGTCGAAGTTTGCCTAACTCAGACGTCGTTCGAAGGTCAAGTGTGGCAACTTTTATTCGACGGTGCATCGAGAACAAGCCCAAAGGGACATATAGCAGCGGGGGTAGGAGTAGTACTCGTCTCCCAACAGAATTATGTGATTCCCCGAGCTGTCTCACTAACCGAGCCTTGTTCCAACAATATGGCGGAATACAACGCTCTTTTGATTGGGATGCAATTCGCCGATGAGATTGGCGTTAAAAATCTTGAGGCATATGGCGACTCTAAACTCATCGCCAGCCAAGTTCGCGGAGAGTACGAAGTCAGACATGAAGACCTAGTACCCTACTACAATGCAACTATTCACATGGCCGAGAGGTTTTCAAACTTTTACATCGACCATGTACCACGCAGGCAAAATGCGCATGCAGATGCACTCGCATCCCTCGCTGCCTCCTTAGCTCTTCCAGCTGGAGCAATGGAGAAAGTATTTGTCTACAGCCACGACCTGTATTGTCCAAGAATCGCTCTCGAGGACTACCTGGGGTCAACGGGAGGTCATCGCAGTGAAGAAGCCCTTGAAGTGTCAACCGGTCCAGAGCTTAAAGACTGGCGATTCCCCTATATTGATTACGTCTTATACGGCATCCTGCCTGAGGACACCAAAGAGGCGGCTGCCATTCGAAGGAAAGCCCCCAAATTCAATTATAATGCGATTACGCGAACATTGTATCGTCGATCGCATGACGGGATCTTGCTCCGATGCCTCTCACCAGAAGCCTCTCACCAGAAGAAGCCCAAGAGGTATTGAAAGAAGCCCACGATGGTATGTGTGGAGCCCATCAACCTGGCCCAAAACTGGCACATCGACTCCAAAGATTGGGTTACTATTGGCCCAAGATGATTGCTGATGCCGTCACCTATGCCAAAAGATGTCACGCTTGCCAAGTGCATGCGATTTCATCCATCAAGCACCAGGGTACCTCCACTCTACGACCTCTACCTGGCCATTTGAAATGTGGGGGATGGATGTGGTTGGTCCTATCAGCCCGCCATCATCAAAAGGACATTGGTTCATTTTGGCAATAACCGATTATTTCTCTAAATGGGCCGAAGCTATTCCTTTGAAGGAGGTAAAATCATCTAACGTGATCAAGTTCGTGAAACATCACGTTATTTACCGTTTCAGTGTACCTCGGCAAATTGTCCATGACAATGGACCCCAGTTCATCAGCCAGGCTTTTCAGAGATTCTGCGCTAAGTTCAGAATCCAGAGTGTGTCCTCAACGGCATACTATCTTGCCGCTAACGGCCTCACAGAAGCTTTCAACAAGACCATTGGCAAGCTTCTCAAGAAATTCGTCTCAAAAAGTCAACGAGACTGGGATGACAAACTAGGTGAATGCTTATGGGCCTACCGCACAACTATGCGAACCCCAACTAAAGCCACGCCATTTTCCTTGGTATACGGATGTGAAGCCGTGCTTCCACTGGAAATCCAAATTCCATCTCTACGCGTCGCCTTGACAACAGAGATGACAACAGAGGAGAAGCATCGACAGCGACTCCAGGAATTTGAGGCCTTAGACGATAAGCGTTTACAAGCCCAACAACAAATCGAGCTTTACCAAGCTCGAATTACCAGAGCCTTCAACAAGAAAGTTAAGGTGCGAACTTTCAAGAAAGGCGATCTTGTCTTAGCCGTCAGAAGACCCATGGTGATGACGCACAAGACAAAAGGCAAATTCCAGCCCAAATGGGAAGAACCATTTGTGGTAGAGTCAGTCTACTCAAATGGATCATATCGCCTCATAACCTCGAATGGCGATACACTGATGATGCCAATCAATGGCAGATTCTTGAAGAAATATTACCCTTAATGGTATTCTTCCACCGATCAAGTTAAAAGTACACCTCTGATCAAAACAAGAAGAATTTCTTCATTAACATCCGACGCCTTCAACGGCTAAGGATAAAGGAAAATGTTGGCTTCTAAGCCCAACATAAGTCTTCGACAACTCATCATGCTGAGGGGAATAGCATGGCTAGCCCAACTCAAACGGTAGTTGGTAAAGGTACCTCAAATCCGTTGATAGCTGAGGGTTTGCTAAAAATCCTAAGTGGACTTGGTTCCACTCTTTCCTCGAAAATTCCTTACCAATTCTCATCCACAGAATGGTAGGTCCACCAAATGCAATCATTACTATGTTAACACTATACCTCTGGTAATGAATACTCCTTATCGAGTACAAACTTTGCTTGTCAACTCTACAGGGAGTAGCAAACTCCTGAATTTGCCAAGTTAAGACTATACCTCTGGCACTTCAAATCTCACTTGTCAGTTCTCATCAATAGAATGACAGGTCCTCAAAACTGTTTTGGCACGAGCCAAGTCTTGTCAAGTTAATATCACACCTCTGACAAAATTACTGTTCAAGTTAACAATATACCTCTAAACAGTACACCAAGCTTCTGTCAAGTTAATATTACACCTCTGACAGTCACTTTCCTTCAGACTTCCGTATTGAAGCTGAAACGAATGATGCTAAGTTAACACTACACCTCTAGCGTCTAAGTCATTGCTAGGTTCAACAATACACCTATGGCCATGACCTTTCCTCGACTTCCTTATCCAAGCCGAGATGACCAATGCCAAGTTCAACATTACACCTCTAGCATTACCCTCACTGTCAAGTTAATATCACACCTCTGACTCACATCCTTGTCAAGTTAACATCACACTTCTGACAAGACTACTTTCAACCCGTTACGTTAACATCACACCTCTAACGGTAAAAACTTTCTTAGATTCCCTCCGAATCTAGATTCACTTGTTATTCTTTTCAACAGAATAACAAGTCTGCCTAAAAATATTGTTAGGTTAATACTACACCATTAACAGTGTTTCCCTCAAATCCCCAGCTGAACTTAATCAAGTTAACCCCAAACCCTTGATAAAAGTTCACCTTCCCTGGGGGTACATACTCCACCTGTCACTTTCTCTTATAACGTGGCAGGTCCACAAAAAATTATTTCATCCCTGTCAAGTTAATATTACACCTCTGACAGTATTGTGAAAGTTCCTAAAATAGGATCTTTCCCTACAAAATTTGACTTATTAAGATTACCATCATAATTTTGACAAAGTCAAAGAGTCTTTGCTTCTATGCGTCTAACTGAAAACAAAAAAAAAGTTCAAGACAATGAAAGAGGCAAAAAGAAAAGTGTCACTTTTATTTATATCTAGGCATATGAAAGTGATACAAAACGCTCTCTTATACAATAAGATTGAGTGTTACAATTAAGGAGTACAAAGAAGTCCCTCTCTCTCTCTAAGAGGTCACACTCACTCCTCAAAGCTGCATGTGATTCCAAGTACTGGATATTTTGAAGGACGCCAAACCAGGATTGGACATGGTGACGACGGTTGGAGCCGATTGCACTATGGTGCATGACGTAAACATCGAAAGAGCCCTTGCTGATTAAGAGCAATGGTGTTCTTGAGGTCCGGTGGCAGCAAAAAGCCATGCAACCCTTCGTTCATGAGCATCTCTTCGCCAGAAGGCCATCCAACAAACATGGAGTGTCCTTGATGTCACTTCTGGGGTGAGAGAGGAAGGGGATGCTATCTGCCACTATATCCACCGTAACCCCCCCGCCGCCATACTCACTCTGACCATCCCATGCCAGCAGGCATGACTGGTGCAGTGGATCTGAAGAGACCTTGGCGAGGGTTAAGTCCCCGTCAGGGATTATGATGTCTTCCCTTGTAGACGACGGGGACCATGATGTCTTCCTTTGTGGACGAACGTTGAACAAGTTCGCCAGCCGAAATGTTCTTCCAGTGGCCCAGCGAACCTGAAAAAGGACGATCAAGCCTACCTGCAAGGAATAAACAAGGAAATTAGAAAATCTGCAACTTAGTGTACTTTAACAGAGAAAACTAAGTGACAAACGCAGCTATTGCCGAAGACTGCAGACGCGGAAATGACCCGCGCAGTGAGCCGAAACTTCCGCGGTGGCAGAAACAGACGCGATTTAAAACTGTGATACACACAGGATTCAAACGCAGTCTAATTTTGCATCTGCAAGACGCGAAGAGACTCAGACGCCGAAAATTGCCATCTCCCTGTTGAATGAACAGGAGTTGCAAGATTCGGGTCTGAAACTTTCTGCCCAGATGGAAATTCGTCCAAGTCAGTGGCCTTAAGACGCGAGCTCTATGTGCAGAGCCAGCGTCCAGAGGCCAAAGAACTCTGTACTCGCGCCCAGAGAAGTTTAAGTCGATGGCGCAAATTCCAGCAAAGGAATGCACCGACTAAGACTTCATGAGAAAACCCAGATGACAATCTCTTCAAGAGATGCCAAAGTGCAAACTTGGGTGGACTAAAAATATGATGGCAAGTCGGGACGGCATACCCACAGAGGCCTCTATCAAGAGTTGAACTCTCTGCATCAGAATGTGGACATGAAAGATGATCAAAGGGACGCTTTCTCCTGAAGAGACCAAACAGAAGCATGAAAGCTCTGGGTCATCCTCATCCACGGAGTCATCTTCATCCATGGAGGCAGACCACTATTAGAAACTCTGAAGAAGGCGGAAGTTCTCAGAGCAGTCGCTCTTAAAAGAAAAACAGTCTAAGTTTGGATAGTTAAAGGGGAGAGGGCA
The DNA here is from genome assembly GCA_038442645.1 of Agave tequilana. Lineage (NCBI taxonomy): Eukaryota > Viridiplantae > Streptophyta > Magnoliopsida > Asparagales > Asparagaceae > Agave > Agave tequilana. The sequence continues at coordinate 38,584 of JAVJIF010010186.1, read as the reverse complement.
AGCCCTATTTATAGGCAGCCCCTGATAACCGTCATTAATGGTTCATTAATCAGAACCGTCAGCCTTAATGACGCACGACTGTCAAAGTCCAATGGGAGGGTAACGCGTGGAGCGTTGCTTCGGGAAGCGTCGCAGACGCTGGTCTCCAACCGCCAGCGCCGGTTTTGCATTAAAAGGCATTAACGCCTGAGTCCAATGAGGAACCGACGCGTGGACAATTGCTTCGGGAAACAACGGACGACCCGGTTTTCCAATCGTCAGTGAAGACTTGACGTTCAAAGATCTCATGAAATCTTTATGTCAGGCTGCATGTAACGCCTGGGAAGTTACAACGATACGCAGATGGGAAAACCCGTCCAGGAACCCGCATCTCCTTTTCAGAATGAATGACGTCCACCTGCGTTCCAGAGGAATGTCCGCGTGACTCAAAGTTGCGTCCCTTCAGCAAACGGGGCCCAGTCTAAGGGGAAGCACTTAGTTCGGCAAAAGACTTAATCCATTGTGAGATTAGTCAGAAAATACGCAAGGCTGCGTCCCTCACGTCCGCTCAAACTGCGTCTTCATCAGAGGAGCTGCGTCTGCATGAGTAGTGATGGGTTTTGCACCGAGTCAAAAGACCCAGCGCTGCATCCTTAAGGACTGCGACCAGTGAGTCACACTCAAAACTGCGTCCTTTGCGTCCACTTGAACCGCGTCTTCATTAGCAGGACAGATTTGCGTTACTCAAACCCGCGTTTCTCTCTGCGAATTGACGCCGCGTCTCATCAAAAGGACTTAGTTCTACCTAAGTTCCTATGAACTGGACCGCGTCTCTCTCTATGATTTGATGTCGCGTCTCATCAGAAAGACTTAGTTCTGCTTAAGTTCCTATGAGTCAACGCCGCGTTTCATTTAAAGAACTTAGTCTCACCTAAGTTCAGTATCCATAGTCAATCAACCAAAGACTGTGATTAAGAAGTTGAATTCATCTACAGCAGGGCAATGAAGGTGGAACAAAAACTTCAAAGACTTTTATTATATCAAGAATGGTATACAAACACTCTTGGTAAATAGAGTGTCCTTTTCTTTACGTAAATAAAAAAAAAAGAGAAGGCTAAAAGTCCTGGTTCGCCAAGGAACGGATTTGCTCTCTAAGGTGATGTATCTCGTGTTGACGCGCCTTCTCAGCCTCCATAATAGCTTGGGCCCGCAAATCCGCCTCAGATAAAAATCCCTGCGCCTGCAACCGGAGGGATTCCAGCTCGGATGAACTAACAGAGAGGTTTGCTTCAACTTGCGCCCTGGCAGCCTCCAACTCCGCCAGCTTCTTTTCAGAAACGGCAAGCCTCTGTTCGTTAAGAACAATCATGTCCTCAGCCCTGGATATAGCAGCCCGAGAGTCAAGGATAGCCTGCTTTGCAGCCTGTATGATCATCTCTGATTCCTTGGACTCAATCGCCAGCCTTTGATGATCAGCCTGGAAACTTTCGAGAAGACGGGTGTTATCGGTTATCTTCTCCTCCACCTCCCTTCGCTCCTGCTCTTGAGCAGCAAGGAGCCTATTCAGAGTTTCTTGGGCTTCGTGGAATGAGCCGGCATCCTCCAAGGATCGAAGCTCTCTCAGGTCTTGTCCCAGCTGCTCCACCACCAGCAGACACGCCTGGGCTAGCGAAGGGCCTCCGGCCAACTTGATGTTCTCGGCCAAGTTTCCGAGAAACGTCCGGGCGAATTCAAAGGAGCTACCCCAGACAGGATGAAATCGATGCATGATCGCATCGAGTCAAAGAACTGCTGCACCGTTTGGCGTGTCAGGAACTCCATAGTATCATCGCCCGAGGTGCTCCCCGACCCCCTTTCTATCACGGGGTGAGGGATGTAAGCCGGCTCTCTCGCGTAAGAGTCGGGCTGACCACCGGTACGGCAGGAGCAAGAGTAGCCACTAGCGCTTCTGGGGGTGCTACCTCTGCAGGAACCTCCACAGCCGATGACAGAGTAGTGAGCTCGACCTCCTCAGAAACCTCGGCCGAGGCTTGAGCTGTGTGGCCTTCCGGAGGGGCACTGACCGTCTGACTCTCCACCTGAGCCCCCTCAGTTCTCTCTGCAAATTATCTCAACATTAGCTACAATGGTGAAAAGAGAAACATTCAAGACATCAAAACTTCCTTACCAAGTTGGAGGTCCAGAGATGTCGAATTCTTGGGCGAATCCTGCAGAGTAGAAGTCTCCCTGGCTTTAGTGGTTGCCTCCTCGTCCTGCAGAGTGGAAGTCTCCCCGATTTCAGTAGTTGCCTTCTCTGGAGGCATCTCGGCGGCTGGAGTCTCAACTCCTTCCGGCTGGGTCAACTCTTGCACCATCTCCTCGATATGCGAGGAGGTTGCAGCCTCAATATCCTTGGCCAACCCTGCAGCATAAAAGGAGAATGTTAAAACCTCCTCTTCAAAATGAAAAGGAAATCAAGTCAGAAGGTGAAAAGAGTACCTTCAGCGGGAATAACTGCCGCCAGTGGTAATGCCGTCAACGGCTCGCACCCATGTATTTCCTCCTCCGAGATGTGTGAGAATTTACTCGGATCAGGAGGAGCGGGTTCATCACCATAGTCGACCTCATCCTCAAAATCGCTTTCCTCTGCGGATAAGGAAGATGACAGTTCAACGCGAGAGGCCTCGGTAGCCGGAGCCTTGCCACCAATTACCCCAGTGGTAGGGCTGGGGTCAACTGTCCGAGGACTGGAGATGAAGACACTAGGAGACCCCGGCTGCTGTACCTCATCTCTCCTCTCGTGAGCCGAGGAAGACCCGGGCTGAGCTGAGACCCCCGGAATCTCAACATCACCTCCGCTCATTATATCGACTTCGAGCTGCTTGGCCTCGTCAGCGGCGGTGGGTTTGTCAGCAGGCTCCCCTTCCTCCGCAATCCTGAGGCCCCTGCTACGTAACCTGCGGGCATGGACTAAGGGGGCATCATCCTTATCCGCCTCTTCTTCTCTAGGTTCCCCAACACCAGACGGAATGTCCCCGGATGGAGAAACTGCAGCCATCAAGTCTCTCGGACTTTCTTTGGGGCAGCTCTGCAGTGGAAGTAGAGCCTTGAGAACGCTTACGCACCGCCTGTCGAGCCTTTGTTGCTCGTGGCTCCTCCCTCGACCCTCTCCCGACCTCCCTCAGAGCCTTCAAATACTGCTCGATGCCTCGCGAGCGTTTACCGGACCCCGACCTTGCTTCGTAAGCTGCATTGATACTCTCAATGCATGAATACTCTGGAACAAAGTATGGTGTCTGGTTGACCTGGAAGTACCAGGTACAGAAGCTGAAGCTTGTGCGGCCCTTTGGCCCCTTGATAGGCAGACGGAAAGTTGCTTCCGTCCCTCTGGCCACGCTATAGTACCAAGCCCGAGCACCTTCGAACAAGTTCCCACTGAAGGCGAGTCGAGCATTGGGGTTGCCGACGTAGAGTTGATCATAGCCGAACTGTCGGGCGAAGCGATTCGGCATATACGGCTCGATCGTGCATGAAGTCCCTTGCCGGAAAAGCACATACCCAGGCCGGATGTTAACCAACCACCAGAAAATCCCGTTGACAGCCTCGTGAAGTTATCTTGGCCTGCGGAGTCAGTAAATTGTTCCCCGAAAGATGCACCAGGAATCTCGGGGAAGCAGCGGTTAAGCTGGTAGTTCGAAGCAGACAGAATGCACTTTCGAACGTAATACATGTAAGTATTACACCAGTCTGAGCCCTCCAACCGCTGTACAAAAGGGACAAAACCCTCACTCCAAGGCACCGGCGTCATCAGAGAGGGGCAATGCATCACGTACCAAGCCATTAAGTACGTGTAGGGCAGCTCGACCCGAGGGTTGGGGCGCTTCACCGTCGGCTTCCCCTCTGAGTCAACAATCGGCTTGCCATGGGAGTCGACAGCCTTCCCTGCCTCGCAGAAACTCTGGGTTAACATCCGCAACCCGCTTTGAATGCTAGCCGCCATGGCCGGGAGAAGGGCTATGGGACTGCCATAGGCCAGGAGCACCGCTGGGTACACTACATCGGCAACAATGACTTCATGTGGCAGCGTGGGCACCACACAGCGCTTCAACCACAGCATTAAGAAGCCCGCCAACAGTGCTCGATCGGAGATAGGGATCCGGGCTTGATGATGGAAGCTTTCGAAAACCATGTCAGGTTCGAAAACATCTTCGTTCGACGCCGTGGTGTAGGAGTCTACAGAAGCCTTGATCCTGTCGTCAATCTCCTTGTCGGAGCTGGGAGCCAGTCAGGTTACCGGATGGTCTTTCTTATTGACGCCGTTAAACAAGTAGCTGGCCCAAGACAGCTGCTTGACTCCTCCCGCCCTCCAATAGGTTACCTGACCGCAAATGTGGAAGTGACATAACACCTCCCAATAAGTCTCATACACTTGAGGAGACCCTTTCTTCATAAGGTGAAGCTCCTCAGTGGTTGGGACGTATTCCTCATAGGGAGAGTCCCCCATTGCCAGCCCCGAGACCTCGTACAATTCGTGCAGGGCAAGGCCCATTTCTCCGACCGGGGTGAAGAACGTCCCTGTCAAAGGATTGTAACGCTCCAGGATCCCGAAGAGGTTCTGAGAACTCGGTGGGATACCATACTGTACGGCCCTGACTGCTTGGTACAAATCCGTTTGCTCCAACAAGCCCGTAAGGTCGGCAAGGACGAAGCTCACCATCCTGCCCCACCAATACTTCTCAGTAGAATGGACCCACCCGGGCGAACGGAACTCAACCGGAAAATCACCCTCCACTTTCATGAATGCGTTGAGGAAAGTGGTGCCAAGTTTTGGTGTCTCTCCAACTGGGTGCTCAGTCCTGAGCAGCCCGGGGAACAGGCCGAGAACCGCCCTATCATGACTATCATGACGGTATACCTTTTTGGAGCCTAAGTCACCGAGAGTAATCTCAGGGACATATCGGGAAAGGTCCCATTTCATCTTCCGAGGGACGGACATGTGCTGGAGATAAGACAGTGGGTACATCCTCTCCATGTCTGGAAGAAAGAATCTTCTATCCCCTATCTGGCGGAGCCATTTATAATCTCCGTCATACATGGAATAGCCGCCATCGCTGATATGGTCTCCAAAGAAGAAGGCAGGTTTCTCTAGCGGAACGCGAGCATCCGTTGTGAATGCTGCGTCAGTCATAAGCTCCTGAAAGGTTGCCATGTCAACATTGGAGATCCTTTTCTTACGCTCCTGTGACTTGTCAGCAGTCACAGGTACAGTCCTTTGTAGCACAAAGGTCAAATCACGGTCAGCACCACCTACGTGCCCAAAGTGGCGATTCTTGGAGAGTGGGGCGGAAGTGTGTGGCACTGCAAAAAAAAAGGACACTTAATCAGACATCTTATCAGAAACAAGAAAAAAAAATGCTAAGTGTCTATAGTCCAGACGCAGAAAAGATACTGGACGCAGAAATTGTTGAAAATCCGCGTCCAGACTTAAAAATCCGCGTCCAGACGCAGAAGAGATACTGGACGCAGAAATTGTCAAAATCCGCGTCCAGACCTGAAAATCCTCATCCAGACGCAGGACTGTAAAGCCAGCAAGGACCCCGCGTTTTGAAATCCAAGACTTATGAAAAATTTCTAAGTACTTAGGATCAGATGCGAGGTTCATAAAAAACCAGCACCTGATGTCACGCAACGCAAGGATCAAGTCCGCGTCCGAACCCTTCACAATTAGAAATATTCTAAGTGAAGAATCTGAAATGCAGGGCTCACTGGCACCGGGTCATCAAACCCGCGTCTTGGTTATCAACTCAAAGACCGCGTCTGAGACCGCGTCTGAGAATCAAACACGGTTTATATTCTGTGTTGACGGTTCTCCTCCAAAAAAGATATTTTTTTAGGGGTTCCATGAACTTCCATTAATGGTGAAGTTTAAGCCTAAACGGCATTATACCTGGGAAAAGGACTTCCTGCGCAGAGGAACCGCCCCTCTGGGCCTCGGCGACGGCCGCTCTTGAAGATGATGCGGTTGGCTTGGTCTTAGGTGCCATTGGTGATCAAGAATCCAAGGATGGAATGAAAAGAGATGAACAGAGAAGACTCTTTTTCTTAAAAAACCCTAAACAAATGCGCTCGGAGAAGAAGAGGATATCTCTCTGACTGTTGCCATTTATAGGCACAAAGATTCGCGAAGATATGCGGCGCGTGGCTCGATTAGTTCTGCATCGAGTCATCGCTTGACGCGTGGAACAGATCATTTAATGAACCGGGAAGTCCGCGCGTCAAAAGGTGATGTCCCGTCGGTTCCCCAGGACAACTGGCAGTGCACTCATGAGATGGCACGGATTCGCACCCAACGGTCGGGCCTCTTCGATGGACGTGCCCCGTCAGCACCGCCATAAATGCGTCCAGAAAGTCGCGTCTTTATTCCAAAGAGGCGCGTCTCTCCGAAGTTCGCGTTCTTCCAATCTGGCCTAGCATCGCGTCTGCCTGATGAAATATCAGTCGCGTTTTCATTGCCAAAAGACGCACCCCATGAAAGTCGCGTCTTTAAAGCAGTACCATCTCTGCTTTTCAAAAAAGAACTGGCATTCAGTCCTTGCTTCTGCAAATCAGTTTAATAGTACACTGGCACAAGCGGACGACCGTTCCACTCCTGGCTTAAAGCGCCCCCATGACAGACTAAAAGCAATCGGGAAGGTTTAGACTGTGTATCTAGACACTCAACACGATCAACTCTGGTGGCTTCAAAAAGTTCCACAGTACACTCACGAAGACCATATTTCAGATAAGATCAAACTCGGAGCATTAACAGTCCAGTCGTGAAGGTGAACTCAGCTAGAGTCCAAAGTATTTCGAAATCCGTCCCAGTCAACTGCGGAATGTCGAAAACTTTGGAGGGGGTTCTGTAGGCTGTCTAAAAATCACTGAAAGACAAGCCATTGAAAAAGCAGAATTTTGAGCTCTAGACGCCCGCGTCTCAACATCAAGGCGCGAGGGTCTGAAGCCCGCGTCTCAACCTCAAGGCGCGAGGGTCTAAAGACCGCGTCTCAACATCAAGGCGCGAGGGTCTGAAGCCCGCGTCTCAACCTCAAGGCGCGAGGGTCTAAAGACCGCGTCTCAACATCAAGGCGCGAGGGTCTGAAGCCCGCGTCTCAACCTCAAGGCGCGAGGGTCTAAAGCCCGCGTCTCAACATCAAGGCGTGAGGGTCCAAAGCCCGCGTCTCAACCTCAAGGCGCGAGGGTCTAAAGCCCGCGTCTCAGCATCAAGACGCGAGGGCTCGACACCCGCGTCTCAGCATCAAGGCGCGTGGACCCAAAGCCCGCGTCTCAGCATCAAGACGCGAGGGCCCAAAGCCCGCGTCTCAGTACCAAGGCGCGAGGGTTGAAACCCACGCCTCGGTTACAACCGCCCTGGTTATGGGGCCAATCGCCGCCCATGTAGCGGGAAAGTTAGCCCCTCATTGTGGATCATTTTTAGGGGGCACGTTCACCCCTGAAACCTCTATAAATAGCCCAGTCGCTATGGAGGGACGGGGGATCAGATCGAGGATAGAGATCGGACACAAGGACACACACGGCGGCAGAAGGACAATACAGAGAGAGACAGACAGAGACAGGAGAGAGCTCAACTCTTCAACAAGCTTGTTGCGTACGAGTTACCCTTTGCCTACCTTCTCTTTGAGAGTTTTGATATACAGAGCTGTGTTACTCCTTCACCAGCCAAAGAGAAGATCCCCTGACGATCCCGACGGTCATCCGGTCAACGGAGAACAAGATTCACTCTCCACCGCCACTTGAAGAACCCAGCCTTAAACAAAAGGAGGATTCAAGAGTCAACATCCTCCCTCCCTTGTAACTGGAAGGAAAAACAGTTTTGTTGTAATCTTTCATCTGATTCAAGGAAATTTTACAGCGAATCTTTCTTTCTTTTTCTGACGCGTACACGAACATCGAACAAGTTCGCCGGTCGAAATATTCTCCCAGGGGCCCAGCGAACATGAAAAAGGATGATCAAGCCTACCTGCAAGAAGCAAACAAAAGAATTAGAAGATCTGAAGCTTAGTATACTTTAATAAAAAAAAAAACTAAGTGACAGACGCAGCTATTGCTGAAGACTGCAGACGCGGGAATAATCCGCACGGTGAGCCAAACTTCTGCGGTGGCAGAAACAGACGCGATCAAAACTGTGAAGTACACAGAATTTGAACGCAGTCTCGTTTTGCATCCGCACCTAAAGTACAAGACGCGAAGAGAATCAGACGCGAAAATTGCCATCTCCCTGTTGAATGAACAGGAGTTGCAAAATTCAGGCCGGAAACCTTCAGCCCGAGTTGAAATTCTTCTAAGTCGGCGGCCTCAAGACGCGAGTTCTATGTGTAAAGCCGGCGGCCAGGTGCCAAAGTCCACTATACTCGCGTCCAGAGAAGTTTAAGTCAGTGGCGCAACTTCCAAAAGAGGAAGGCACCAACTAAGACTTCATGAGAAAATCCAGACGATGAATCTCTTTAAGAGATATTAAAAATTCAGACTTAGTTGGACTAAAAATATCATGGCAAACCAGGACGGCGTACCCGCAGAGGCCTCTATTAAGAGTTGAACTCTCTGGATCGAAGCGCGGACATAAAAGGTGCTCAAGGAGACGCTTTCTGTTATTGAAATCACTTGACAGTGGTAATCTTTTGAAGAGACCAAACAGAAGCATGAAAGCTCTGGGTCATCTTCGTCCATGGAGGCAAGCCCCTGGTAAAGCCCTCAATTCCTCTAGTTCAGAAATTTGCAATTTCTGAAGCTCACCGGCCTTATCTAGATCGAAATTTAGCTGCTTAATTGCCCAAAGGGCCCAGTGCTCTAGCTCAACAGGAAGGTGGCAAGCCTTTCCAAAGACTAGTCTGTAGGGAGACATTCCTAGAATCGTCTTAAAGGCAGTCCTATATGCCCATAGGGCATCTACCGGTTTGGTGGACCAGTCCTTCCTATTCTGATTCACGGTTTTCTCCAAGATGAGCTTGACTTGCCTATTAGAAACTTCTACCTGTCCACTAGTTTGAGGATGGTAGGGCGTAGACAACTTGTGAGTTATGGCATATTTTCGCATAAGAGCTTCAAAAGTTCTATTGCAAAAATGTGTGCCATTGTCACTAATGATGGCTCTAGGGGTTCCAAAGCGCGAGATGATATTATCTTTCAAGAACTTGACAACAACTTTGTTGTCATTTGTCTTGCAAGGGACGGCTTCAACCCATTTTGACACATAGTCTACGGCCAACAAGATGTATTGGTGCCCAAACGAATTAGGGAAGGGTCCCATAAAATCGATGCCCCAAACATCGAAAAGTTCTACTTCTAGAATTGGATTTAGGGGCATCATATTTCATTTGGAAATTCTTCCTATCATTTGACATCTTGTGCAAGTTTTGCAATACTCAAATGCGTCTCTAAACACAGTTGGCCAATAAAAGCCACTTTGCAGAATTTTCTCGGCAGTTTTGCGGGGACCAAAATATCCACCGCAAGCAAACTCATGACAAAAAGCTAGAACGCTTCTAGTCTCCTCGTCGGGGACACATCTCCTAATGATTTGGTCGCTACAATATTTGAAAAGATAAGGATCTTCCCACATGTAATACCGAACTTGAGACAAGAATCAGTATCTATCCTGTTTAGACCAATTAGGTGGTGTTTGGTTTGTGACTAAGTAATTCACTATGTCAGCAAACCACGGTTCCTTAGAGATGGCTAGAAGTTGTTCATCGGGGAAATTGTCATTGATGGGCGGTTCGTCAGAAGGTGCGTTTGGCACACGAGAGAGATGGTCTGCACGACATTTTTGACACCTTTTTTATCTCGAATTTCGAGATCGAATTCTTGAGGAGAAGGATCCAACGAATGAGTCGGGCCTTCGCATCTTTTTTAAGCATAAGGTATCGAAGTGCAGAATGGTCAGTGAAAATCGTGGTCTTAGTCCAAGTAGGTATGGGTGGAATTTCTCCAAAGCGAACACTATTGCCAAGAATTCCTTCTCGGTGGTAGTATAGTTCATTTGGGCATCATTTAGCGTCCTACTCGAATAGTAGATCACATGCTGCTTGTTATCCTTACGCTGTCCTAAGACAGCACCTATCGCAAAATCAGAAGCATCGCACATAATCTCGAAAGGTTTGGACCAGTCCGGAGGTGAGATGATAGGAGCAGAGATAAGTTCCACTTTCAATTTCTCCCACGCACTATGGCACCTATCATCAAAGATGAAGGACACGTCTTTAGCTAGAAGGTTTGTAAGGGGTCTAGCAATTTTGCTAAAATCCTTAATGAACCTACGATAAAATCCAGCGTGTCCTAAGAAAGACCGAATGTCCTTCACGCATCGTGGAAGTGGAAGTTTGGCTATGATCTCCACCTTGGCCTTGTCTACCTTAATCCCTTCCCTAGATATCTCATGACCTAGGACAATCCCATGTTGCACCATGAAGTGACACTTTTCCCAATTGAGGGTCAAGTTCTTTTCGGTGCACCTACTCAGCACGAGCTCCAAGTGATGGAGACACTGGTCAAAAGAATTTCCATAGACGGAGAAGTCATCCATGAAAATTTCTAAGAAACGCTCGACCATATCAGAAAACAGGCTTAACATACAACGTTGAAATGTGGCGGGGGCATTGCATAAGCCGAAAGGCATTCGACGGTAGGCAAATGTCCCAAATGGGCACGTGAACGTTGTCTTTTCTTGATCCTCCGGGGCTATAGGGATTTGGTTATACCCTGAATAACCGTCCAAGAAGCAGTAATACTCATGACTGGCTAATCTTTCCAGCATTTGGTCAATAAAAGGGAGGGGAAAATGATCTTTCCTAGTGGCTGTGTTCAACTTGCGGTAGTCTATGCATACTCTCACCTTGGTAGGCAATTGTGTTTGCACTAACTCATGCTTGTCGTTCTCTACCACAGTAAAGCTGGACTTCTTAGGGACCACATGCATTGGGCTAACCCATTCGCTATCTGAAATGGGATAAATGATCCCATTATCTAACAGTTTCACTATTTCGGCTTGTACAGCCTCCTGCATAAGTGGGTTTAGCCTACGCTGTGGATCCTCTTTGGTCTAACCCCTTCCTCTAGATGGATACGATGCTGGACTATCGTAGGGATCAGTCCCTTGATATCTGCCATAGTCCAACCAATGGCTTCCCTATGTCTCCTAAGGGTTGCCAGTAGGTCCTCCTCTTGCCTATTGGTCAAATTAGATGCAACTATGACCGGTAACGTCTCTTGTTCACCTAGGTAGGCGTACTTAAGATGTTTAGGCAAGGCCTTTAACTCCATAGAAGGAGGTGGCTCAATGGGTGGAGGTGTTAAGCTAGAATCTCCCATCTCTATAGAACTCAGATTTGATTCCCATTCGATCTCGTCAAGGCTGAGATCACTTGCTTCTAAGTCTTCCTCTTCCTCTGACTCTAATATGATCTCCTCATTATGCTCACTCGTCATATTTTCAATGAAGTTAACCTCAAAGGGTTGGTCGGTCACATCGTAGGGATGCTTACCTAGGTTGAAAACATTGACTTCCTTGGTCATATCCCCAAAAGTCAATCTCATGGATCCATTTCTACAATTTATTATTGCATTTGCGGTTGCTAGGAACGGTCTTCCTAAGATGACGGGAGTTTGGGACCTAGGATTAGACACGGGTTGTGTCTCTAAGACAATGAAATCGACTGGGTAAATGAATTCTCCCACCCATATGAGAACGTCATTGATCTCTCCCTTAGGAACTTTGATAGAGCGGTCAGCCAACTGAATAGTCACTTGGGTCGGGTTGAGTTCACCTAATCCAAGTTGTTGATACACGGAGAAAGGGAGCAAATTGATGCTGGCTCCTAAATCGAGGAGTGCTCGATTGATTTTGGCTCGACCTATGGTGCAAGAGATGGTGGGCAACCAGGGTCCTTATACTTGATAGGGATCTGGTTGGACAATAGCTCACTAATGTTAGTGGCTAGAAAAACCTTCTTAGGCACATTAGTCTTTCTTTTCTTAGTGCACATGTCCTTAAGGAATTTGGCATAACTAGGGACCTGTTGGATTGCATCAAGAAGTGGAATGTTGAGCCTAACTTGATTGAACACCTCTAATAATTTCTCCATATGTGCATTATTGTTGCTTCTAAGCCTATTTGGAAATGGAGCTATAGGCTGGTGCACCTGACCTGCTGACTTTTCAGCTTCAGTTTCATTAGGGCTGGATGGAGAAGGAGTGGAGCTAGATGGAATGGAAGTGGAGCAAGATGGAATGAATGGCTGAGATGGATCCGATGGCATGGATACTTGATTATCAACTTGTTTCCCAGATCTGAGTGTATGAACCATGTGACACTGATTTGGGTCTTGAGCCTCATTGGCTGGCCTAGGATTCCTAGGATTTGGCAATGGTTGACTTGGTAGGGTACCCCTCTGTCTCTCTTGCTGGTTCAACTGGATCTCTATCCTAGTTAAGACTTGAGCCAGCTTGTCATGACTTTTAACTAAGGTGTCCACCTTTCTTTCCATGTTGGAGAGCCTTGTTTCCATTTGTGAATATTGAAAAGAGGGTGGAGGATTTTGACTAGGAAAACTTTGCTGATAGGGCGGATTTTGGAAATTGTTGGAGAATTTGGGCCTAATCTGCTCATTGTTGCTCGGGCCCCATGAAAAATTGGGATGATTTCTCCAACCAGGATTGTAGGTAGGCGAATAAGGATTGTTGGCGGGCCTTGTGAAGGCCGCACTCATATGTTCGGGCAAGCTTTGATGCGCGATAAAGACAGGACATTCCTCGAACACATGGTTCATATCTTGACAATAAGTACAGCCCGCCGAAGATGTTGGGCTGACTTGGTTCACAGAGACTGGCTCTTTAGTTTCAAGGGCCTCTAGTCTTCGTATAACAGCAGCTAACTTAGCATCAGTTGCTACGTTGGCCTTAATGGAATGGATACCTCCTTTAGAAGAAGTAGGGTCATTAGTCCTAAATTTGTCCGGAGTAGATTCCATTGGATGGTATTTTCAGCTAATTCCTCATATAATTGCCATCCTTCATTTTCGTTCTTTTTCATAAATCCTCCTTGGCACATGGATTCTAACAATGTTTTAGTTTGATATTCTAATCCATCATATAGAACTTGGCAAAGTCGCCATTTCTCTATCCCATGGTGAGGGCATTGGGCAAGGAGGTCCTTGAAACGTTCGAAATATTTCCAAAAAGGCTCATTGGCTGTCTGCTTAAACTGTAGGATATTCTTCCTAATCAATGCAGTCTTGTGAACGGGATAAAATTTCTTTAAGAATGCCTTAACAAAATTATCCCAAGAAGATATAGAACCAACCTCTAGACTGTATAGCCATTTCTTTGCTAAATCCTTCAAAGCAAAGGGGACAAACCTAAGTTTGATGTCATCTTTTCCTAACTTAGGAATATTCATCATGAGACATACTTCCTGAAATTCCCTTATGAAGAAGTATGCATCCTCGGATTCCAGCCCATGGAATTTAGGAAGGGTGTTGATGTATTATGTCTTAAGCTCAAATGGGTCAACACCTTCATCGGTAAGCTTGATGCAGGAAGGAAGAGAGGTCCTGATAGGATAGATCCTATCTTGGAGAGACGGCGGTTGTGCCATGTGTAAGTCGGGCTTATTCTCGGGTGGTGAACTAGTCCTAGTTAGCCTGGATGTAAGTTGGTCTCTCGACCAAGTGGGCATGCACAATTAGCAAACAAGTTCACCCAATCAACCAAAAAAAGAAAAACAAAAAATCCTATTCTAGGGTAATCCTTGACCTAGATGACTCCTAACTTTAGACTGTCCTTAGGAGGTCTATTGTCGATGTTAACCACAAGCTAATCGGCCAGGCAGGTGGCAAGACCGGTGGGAGGTTTTCCGTCAGAGACGTTCCTTAATTAAATAACCACCGTTCTTCAGGCTTTCGGCCCTCAATCCCCTGCCTAGACACCGATTTGACAAGGGTTAATTTTGAACAATTTTCCTCCTTCAGTCAATCTCCTATTGAGTCCGAGTTAACCTAGGGCCAACGTCTAGTCAAATTTTACTTAAGGTTAGGGTTGTGAGTGTGACGGATATGATTTTTGGGCCAAGGAAGGGTGATGAAATCCCCACCTTATCTTTTTTATGGGTTATGCCCTTAAGATATTTTTGTGTACGTGTAAAGCTGTAGAAAAGTAATCACTCAAGAAAGTAGTAAATGAACCAAGAGTGTTTCCTAATCTATATGCTATGCAAACGTACCTTGTCGCCAGCACTCTTCAACAGAATTAAAAAAATTAAAATAGACACGTGCCCTAAATGCAAGAGTCTAATCTTTTTTTTTATTATCAACAAATGGGTTAATGTTATTAATTAGCAGTTACAGAGTGATCACAGAGAAATTTAATCACAGCAGTAAGCAGTTTTGCAATTCTGAGCAACCTGCAGAAAATCTGATGAGTAGTCAACTACTCTTGCCGCAGAATTGCGGCTATGGCTGCGGATCCGCGGCAAAGAAGTAGGCTCTGATGCTCTGCCTTCGAGGGCAGAGGCACAGAGTTGCTATGTGTCCTTGCTGCTGCTTTGTTTTCCTGTTCTCCGTATCTGCAAACAGAAAGAATAAAAAATAATTAGATTGAGGAAATCGTGTCGTTCCTTACCCGGCAACGGCACCAAAATTTGATTGAGAATTTAAGAATTTGTAAATAAGAAGAATAAAGTGTAGAGTTCTTAGTCTCAATGCTATCCGCTGTAGCAAGCTCCAAAGCGGGTCGTGATCCTCAGGGAAGGATGCGATGCAAGCTTTTCGGCCGATTCCTCTGTATCTTCAAAAATATGAGAAAAGAGATTAGATTTGAGATATATATATGATATGAGAGATGTGGTTTTACTGATCTTCTACCACAACCCTATTGCAAGTTAAGGCTATTGATCATCATATTGGAATACATGGATTTCATCCTAGGTTTTCTAGAAGATATGCAAGGAAGAGAAAAAATTTAGAATCTTACTAATGGCACTCCTAAAAATCCAACACGTTTTCATCCTAACATCTAAGCACAACGCAAGAGAAGTTTTACCTTGAAGTTGCGTTGTCAAAGTACTTAAACATGAAATGTGAAAAATTAATTAAAGTTGTGACATTAGATTAGGACACTAATTATCATTTAGTCTTCAAGCAATCTGCTTTAAACCTAGGGTTTCACAAAAAATTTCATCAATCAGATCAATGCTTAACTGCTCTAGGGTTGCTTTAAGAATTTCAGCAAACCACAAAAGGAAATTAGTTCATCATTTTTTTTCTTTTCAATTTATTTATTTTTTTATGTTGTTTAATAAGAAAGATTGCAAAAAGTAAAGAAAAAGAAAACCAGAGGA
This sequence comes from Agave tequilana, assembly GCA_038442645.1. NCBI lineage: Eukaryota > Viridiplantae > Streptophyta > Magnoliopsida > Asparagales > Asparagaceae > Agave > Agave tequilana. The sequence goes on along the minus strand of JAVJIF010010186.1, from coordinate 23,238 downwards.
AGATCACAGAGAATAAAAACAAATAGAAAGACAATAAACGAAATGAGAAAGAGGTAACCTTTATTTGATACTAGCCTCCAAATACAAGCTCCTTCTTCCACAATGTGCTTGAAACAAAAATTACAACTTGCTGAAATTTAAAGAAAAATGGCTAAAGAAAACCTTAATCTCCCTCTGGATGCCCTCTCTGCTGCGCCTGCAGGGATATTTATAGGTGCAGAAGGTGATAGAGTCCCGGATAAACTTCACTACGAAATCTGGTAGGCAGCCTCATCCAAAATGCCGCGGGAACGCGGCTTGGGCCGCGTTTCCGCGGCCGTACTATGGAATCTGGCCACGCGCTTTGGCGCGTGGCTTCTCCTGGTCCATCCGTTTGGGCGTATGCTTCTGGAAGCTGCATCCTGGCTCTTCATTCTGGATTTTCGAGATAACTTAGAAATTAAGTTACCCTAATCCAAATCCCTTCAAAAAACGAATCTCATCCTTGCACATGTATTTATCCTCATCCACCAAGCATTTAGGATTGGATAGAATTCTATCCTTTCCCTCTTTGTAGTATTTGCAATATTTACATCTTGTATTTACACTTTGACTTCTTGTAATTGCATTTTTGCTCCTGGGCTTGGACTTGGGCTTGGATATGGGCTTTTGGGCTTCTTTAAGCTTTAATTCTTTATTTAATTCAACACTCAAGGCCTGCACACATTAAATAACAAAATATTAATAAATGTGCATTATTATATGAATAAATGTGAAAATGTGATATTAAATATGATGATGAGAATGCATTTTTTACTACCAATCACCCTTGAAGGGAGAAGATAGAGTCTCTCAGAGCACTCGCTTTCAAAAGAAAGCAGTTTTAGTAATGGACGGCTAAAGGGGGAAAGCCCTATTTATAGGCAAGCCATAATGCCCATAATTAATGACTCATTAATCAGAACCGTCGGCCTTAATGACCGCACGAGTGTCAAAGTCCAATGGAAGGATGACGCGTGGAGCGTCGCTTCGGGAAGCATCGAAGACGCAGATCTCTAACCGCCAGCGCCGGTTTGGCATTAAAAGACATTAACGCCCAAGCCCAATGAAGAGCCGACGCGTGGACGATCGCTCCGGGAAACATCAAATGGTGCGAGTCCCCAATCGTCAACAATGATTTGACATTTAAAGATCCGATAAAATCTTTATGACAGGCTGCATGTAACGCCTGGGAAGTTGCACCAAAACACAGGCATGAGAGCCGCGTTCAGGAACCCGCGTCCCTTTTTCAAAAAAAATGGCTTCCTCCTTAAGAAAACTCTCCGCGTCTCTCGAAGCGATTCGAGGTTGCGTCCCCTCCACAAAAGGGACCCAGTCCGGGGGTTATGGTTGGAAATCATATAAAGCAGTGTTCTGAGACTTGTGCTTTCGATAAGAGAAGGCCCACGGCAGTCACAAGTATCTGGGAGTTGCGTCTACATGGCGAAATGATGATGGGTTTGCACCAGGTCAAAGACCCAGCATTGCATCTTCGTATATGTCTGCGTCAATTTTAAGGGGCGTAAGACCACATTCTTAATGTATCCTGAATTCTACGTCTGGATAAAGTTAAGGACTGCGGCCAGTGAATCACACTCAAAGCTGCATCCTTCGCGTCCACTTGAACCACGTCTTCACTGGCAGGTCAGAGTTGCGTTCCTCAGAGCCGCGTCTCTCTATGAATCGGCGCCGCGTCCCATCAAAAGAACTTAGTTCTACCTAAGTTTGTTATTCAAAATCAGTCAGGGAGCACAACCAAAGACTGCAATTAAGAGGTTGGATTCATCTACAGCGGGGCAATGAAGGTGGAACAAAAATTTCAATGACTTTTATTATTCAAATATGGTAAAAGTAAATACAAAACACTCTTGGTGAATAGAGTGTCCTTTTCTTTACAAAAGGAAAAGGAGGAGAAAGCTAAAAATCCTAGTTCGCCAAAGAACAGATTTGTTCTCTGAGGCGATGCATCTCATGTTGACGCGCCTTCTCAGCTTCCATGAGAGCCTGGGCCCGCAGCTCCTCCTCGGATAAAAATCTCTGCGCAGCCAGCTGCACTCGTAGGGATTCTAGCTCGGAGGAATTAATAGAGAGGTTTTCTTCAACTTGCGCCTTGGCAGCCTCTAACTCCGCTAGCCTCTTTTCGGAGGTGGCAAACTTCTGTTCATTGATAGCAATCAAAGCCTCAGCTCTGGCTATGGTAGCTCGAGCATCAAGGATAACCTGCTTCGCGGCTTGCATAACCATCTCGGACTCCTTTGACTCGCCAGTTAGCTTTCGATGGTCAGCCTGGAAACATTGGAGAAGACGGGACTTTTCAGCTATCTTTTCTTCCATCTCCCTTCGCTCTTGCTCTTGAGCAGCAAGAAGCCTAGTCAGGGACTCCTGGGCCTCATGAAATGAGCTAGCATTCTCCAGGGATCTAAGCTCTTTCAAGTCATGTCGCAATTGCTCCACCAGCAGCAGACACGCCTTGGCTGGCGAAGAGCCTCCGGCTAAGCTGATGTTCTCAACTAGATTTCCGAGAAACACCCGGGCGAATTCGAAGGAGCTATTCCCAGATAGGATGAGATCAATACATGATCGCATGGAGGCAAAGAACTGCTGCACCACATGACGTGCCAGCTCCCCAATGGTATCACCGCCTGGGAAGAATTCTGCTGAAGTGCTCCCCGATCCCCTTTCTATCACGGGGCGAGGGACGTAAACCGATTCTTCCGGTACAGGAGTCGGGCTAACAACATGTGTGGCAGAAGCAAGCGTAACCGCCGGCGCTTCTGGGGCTACTACGTCTGTAGAAACCTCCACGACGGATGAAGTAACGGCAAGCTTGACCGCTTCAGGGTCTTCGGTCGAGGCTTGAGCTGTACGGTCTTCCAGGTAGACACTAACCGCCAAATCTTCTACCTAAGCTTCCTCAGCACTCTCTGCAAATCACCAAAACATCAGCCAAGACAATAAAAGGAAAATATTCAAAATATTAATATTTCCTTACCTAGCTGAGGGTCCAAAGATGGTGAGTTCTTGGGCGAATCTTGCAGGGTGGAGGTCTCCCCGACTTCGATAATTGCCCTCTCTTTAGGCATCCCAGTAATAGGAGTCTCAACTTTCTCCTGCTGGGCCAGCTCCTGTACCATCTCCTCGATATGGGAGAAAGTTGCAGCTTCACGGCCCCCAGCCAGCCCTGCAGCATAAAGGAAAAATGTCAGAACCTTTTCTCGAATAAAAGGGGAAACTAGGTCAACAAAACGGTAAGATTACCGTCAGCAGCAACGGATGCTATTGGCGAAACCCCTACGGGGTCACACCCGTATATTTCCTCCTCCGAGATGTGGGAAAATTTGCTCGGATCTGGAAGAACAGGTTCATCGCCAAAGTCGACTTCATCGCCTGAATCATATCCCTCCTCTCCGGAGGATGATGACGATAGTTCGACGCGAGAAGCCTCGGCAATCGGGGCCTTGCTGCCAAACACCCCAGTAGTAGGGCTGGGGTCAATTACCCATGAGCTGGGCATTAAAATACCAGGGGACCCAGGCAGTTATGCCTCATCCCTCCTCTCTTGAGCCGAAGGAGACCCAGGCTGAGCCGAGACCCCTGGAATCTCAACGTCATCCCTACTCATCAGGTCAACTTCAAGCTGCTCTGGTTCATCAGCTGCGGTGGGTTCATCAGCTACGGTGGGTTCGTCAGCAAGTTCCCTTCTTCTAGGAATGCGGGCCCCTGCTGCGCAATCCACGAGTGTGAACAAGAGGGGCACTATCCTCCTCCTCTTCTTCCCTCTGCTCCTCAACACTAGAAGGGATGGCCTCGGACAAGGAAACTTCGGCCGCCAAGTCTCTCCGGGCCTTCTTGGGGGTAGGCTCAACGATGGAAGTAGAGCCCTGAGGACGCTTATGCACTGCCTGTCGACCCTTTGCTGCTCTCGGCTCATCCCTTGACACCCTTCTGGCCTCCTTTTGAGCCGCCCGATAATCATCGACGCCTCGCGATCGCTTATTGGACGCCGACTTTGCTTCATAAGATGCATTGATACTCTCGATGCATGAGTGCTCCAATAAGAAGTCAGGCATTTGGTTGGCTTGGAAGTACCATGTGCAGAAGCTGAGGCTTGTACGGTATTTCGGCCCCTTGTGAGGCAAACTAAAAAGTGGCTCCGTCCCTCCAGCCACACTATAATACCAAGCCCGAGCACCTTCAAACAAATTCTCACTGAAGGCGAGTTGAGCATTGGGGTTGCCGACATATAACTGATCATAGCCAAACTGTCGGGCGAAGCGATTCGGCATGTACGGCTCGATCGTGCACGAATTCCCTTGATGAAAAAGCACGTACCCAGGCCGAATATTGATCAGCCACCAGAAAACTCCCGACGACAGCCTCGTGAAGTTGTCTGGGCCCACCAGGTCGGCAAATTGGTCCCCATAAGATGCACCAGTAATCTCGGGGAAGCAGCGATTGAGTTGGTAGTTCGAAGAAGCTAGAATGCACTTTCGAATGTAGTACATATAAGTATTACATCAGCTTGAACTCTCCAACCGCTGTACGAAAGGGATAAATCCCTCACACCAAGACACTGGTGTCATCAGAGAGGGACAGTGCATAACGTACCAAGCCATTAGGTATGTGTAGGGAAGCTCGACCCGAGGGTTGGGATGCTTTACCATCGGCCTCCCCTCTGAGTCAACACTCGGCTCACCCCGGGAATCGACAACCTTCTCTACCCTGCATAGACTCTGAGCTAAGGCCCACAGCCCGCTTTGAATACCGGCCGCCATGGCCGGGAGAAGGGCTATGGACTTACCATAAGCCAGGAGCACCGCCGGATAAACCACGTCGGCAACGATTACCTCATGTGGCAGTGTCGGCACCACACAGCGCTTCAACCACAAAATGAGGAAGCCCGCTAATAGTGCCTGATTGGAGATAGGGGTCCGGGCTTGGTGATGGAAACTTTTAAAAACCGTGTCAGGTTTGAAAGTATTCTCGTTCGACTCTGTGGTGTAGGAGTCCACAGAAGCGTTGATCCTCTCGGCGATTTCCTCGTCGGAGCTGGGAGCCAGTCGGGTCACTGGTTGGTCTTTCTGATTGACACCATTAAATAAGTAGCTTGCCCAAGATAGCTGCTTAACTCCCCTAGTTCTCCAAGAGGTTATCTGGCCACAGATATGGAAGTGACATAACACCTCCCAGTAAGTCTCGTACACCCGAGGAAACTCTTTCTTCAAGAGATGCAGCTCCTCGGAAGTTGGGACGTATTCCTCATAGGGAGCATCTCCCATTACCAGCCCCGATACTTCGTGTAACTCATGCAGGGCATGTAACGCCCCGATCCTGCGGGTACGGAGACGTTACTGCAACGTATATACGCAAGTCAGAAATACCTTCACGTATATACGCTAAGCATCAGTACATGCAAGAATCAGAGTACGGAAGCACGTGGTGCATTATACATTCCAACATAAGAGTACAATTACAAAGTTATTGAAAAACACCTAGAGGGGGGTGAATAGGTGTAAATGCTAATCTAGAACTAAATTAAAACTAAATGCTCTAAATGCGGAAGCTAATGCAAATGTTGCACAAACTTGATACAATACAACAAGTGTAGCCGAATTCCCCTTGCGTGGCTCTGGACTAACTCCCCTTGATTCCCCTTGAAATGGGTTGAGGTGCTATGTGAAGCTCTTGTTGGATGAGTACAAATTAGGCACACACACACAAGCAATCCAAGCAATATGAAATACACACAATCAAGCCAAGCATATAAGAATGAATAGCAATATGAATAAATGCAAGGCAATATGAAATATGCACAACACAAGCAATTATGATATGAATATGATGCTTTGCACAATATAAATGAGAGAGAGTTGAGAGAAATTGGATCAAACGCTAACACAAAGATTTGTTTCGAGGTTCGAGTACCCAACTCTACATCCCCGCCTACACCACCGTGTAGGATTTCCCAATCCACTATAAGGAGTACCTAACTCCTCTCTCAACTTACAAAGCCACCGAGGCTACAACAACCACAATCCACAACACCTCTACCGAAGAGGCTCACAACCAACACTATCACCTCACACTTGAGGGATACAACTCAATCACCCGATCACCTCTACCGAAGAGGGATTCACAAATAAAAGGGTGTTTACAACAAAGAGGTTTACAACAAACAACCTCAAACTCTTCTCTTTCTTTTTCTCTTTTCTTTTTCCACAAAAACAAGATCCTAATAGTTTAGGATAGATGATATAGCTCAAGTGTGGAATCAAAGTGTTTTTGGAAACAAGCAACAAAGAAAAACTACTTGGGAAATCTCTTGTATATGATAGAAAATGAAATACCAAATCAAAATCCCAAAACCTAGTTTTCTTTGATTTTCCAAAAACCCAAAACAAATAAAGATGAGAAGTTTTAAAGCCCACAAACTCTTTTTAAAACTCTTTTAAACACCTCAGAAAACCAGTATTTTTTCTCTTAAAAAACTTAGCCAAAATCCCCAAAGAGATGGAGTTTATATAGGCCAAACAGAAAACTAGCCGTTAGAGCTGAGCTGGCAGCTCTGACAGGCGTCGGTCGACCGGCCCGGTCGACCGCCAACGGTCAGAAAAGTGACCGTTGGGCACTAGCGGTCGACCGGCCCGGTCGACCGAAACATCCTGAGAGTTGAACTCTCAACTCGGTCGACCGGTCCGGTCGACCGACTACAATGTGTAGCCAGCGTGCACGTCTGTGCATATCGGTCGACCGACCCGGTCGACCGGCCACTTGGTGCGGTCGACCGGTCCGGTCGACCGAACTGGCCTGGCAGGCACAGTGCAGAACTGCACAGATACGGGATTTGAAAATAGGTCTTTTCACTCAATAAAAATCCCATAAATTCACAGTAAATCCACTAAATAGTTTTAATCACAATAAAAACTGTTTTTCTAAAAATATGTTTTTCTAAAAACTTATTTTTCCATAACTTCACAAAGTACAAAAACAAGATATTTTGAACTTATTAAAGCATAGTGTGTATGGATATGATCCACTACACAATCATAATGAAATATCTATGTTTTTGATATCTAGCATATAACAAGGTTTTGGTTTAAAGGATATGCATGATAGAAATACCAAAAACCAACTCTTGTATTTTTATCATAAACAAAACTTGTATTTTATCATACTAGATTTTTCCAAAACATGAATAGGATAGTCAAAATAAGTTTGTCTATAAGTTAAGCATGTATGTATAAATAGAAAACATCTACTATACATATAAATCTTGAAAACTTGTTTTGATCAAACTATTCATGAAAACCAAAAACCAAATCATGAAACGTGTGTGTTTGTGCACTTGAGCATATCAACTAAACTAAGCTTTACAAATATGGATCTAAAACTCTATCTAAACTAGGATACCTAAGTCTTCTTGACGATCTTCATCTTCAAGTAGACTTGCTCCAAAACTCCGTGATTCTCCAAGTGCAAAGGTATGATCTTTAAGCTTTGGCACCGGAATCATCATGAATAGCTTCTAAACTCCTTGTTGAAGCTAATCACCAACTAATATCCTGTTAATGATCTGAAACTTAGAAACACAAGAATATTAGTAAACATAACTACATGAGTGTTGATCATCATCAAAACTAGAGTGGAAGGCCATTGGGCCAACAGTTATCACCAGAGGTGATCCAATATTACATGAATATTACATCACTGATATGCGCAATTGCGAGAGTACAAGGAAATGTACAAGTATGAACAGTACAAAAGCAGGCTCAGAGTCATAACAGGAAAACTCTAGAGCCGAACAAGGGGGCCTGGAAGGATGGAGCTCTGAACGGTCTGCTGATGATCCACGCTACCGCTGCGCCACTCTGATCAGCAACTGGGAGAATCCACACGCTCCAAGCTCCATGACCTGGACATGAGGATCCAGGGGAGTCAGATGAAACTCCCCAGGCGAGTGGTGATACAAATGCCAGATGGCGTGCTGAGATAAGTACAAGTGTATTGATAAATCCAAGACATTAACATGCATAGAAAATCATGTTTGTGAGGACATGCGTATAGGAACAAGAGGGGTATAGCAGGTGACATCCAGTAGAGAATACACATGGTATAATATGATAAGAACAGGTATAGAGACGAGAAGTCAGGTAGATAGGGCAACACTAGTTATCTCCTAAGCTAACATAAAACCGATAAAACCGAATAAAAAACCGATTACGAGTAAATCCAATTGTACAGGTTTAGGTCACGGCTCCATGAGATTAGTACCTCGAAGAATAATCCAAACAAGGAAACCCTCATCTATATACCTTTACCTCATGTTACCGTAACCTGAACGCGTACAGCCCGAGTTACAAAACAACACAACAAATCCATATCAGCATGTTATTTTAATTATGGCTGTCTAAGTTGTAGGTTTTAGTATGTGTCCCATTCCACATACTTTCACTTACAACTTATATAGCAAGTTATTTGGAAACTGATGCTGTTTGACGAATCATGTTTAGAATAGGCCCCGTACATGCCCGGGACAACGGTTCAGGAGTATCCGGTGCTGAGCTGGAACGTACCGCTAGGTACCGGGACTTATGGACGCCCGAACAGGAATAGAGTATCGCAGATCCCATAGAAATAGGCCTAGGGCGTGTGCATACTCGGCAGGAGTAATCAGGAGTAGGGGTGCCAGCACACCCCACGGAATCCCTGGTGGCCGCCAGGTGATCCCTCAAGTATGTGGCCACGCGTGACTCGATAAGACCACCATAAACATGACTATTCAGGACTCATCAGTTTCCCCCAAACCAGGTGTAAGTTGTCTTTTTATGGCTTATTAAACATCATTATCAGATTACGGGAATAACTGGTCATAACAGGAGATGGCCCTACAGATTCAAGAGGTGGCCCCCACAGATTCAAGAGGTGGCCCCTACCACGTATGTGGTGTGGCACTTTGTTCCATGTGGCACTTTGCTCTGAGGGGAATGGATTCTAGAGGTGGCCCCCACAGATTCAAGAGGTGCCCCCACCACGTATGTGGTGTGGCACTTTGCTCCGTGTGGCACTTAGTTCCATTCAGGATCCGCCGGGAACAGGTGGTATAACATGAGCCAGTGACAAGTAGTAGCATGTCAGGTGGTCAGGTGATAACACATCAAGTGTTAAATGATACAGACAGGTATATGGCAAGTGTTTACATAACAAGCTTGTATATTGCAAGTGCTAGAGTAATAGTTGAGCGTAATCAAGCGGAGCTAAGCGAGCTGGAAGTACAGACAGCAAACAGTGTTTAACACCGGAGCGTCTGGCGAGGTTACCGGGACGACTCGGTTGACGTGCGAGTAGAAAATCCGGCAGCAACTCACCTAGACGAATCTAGTGGTAAAGCGCTGAATGCTGATCATGATAACTAGGCGGAGCTGAGAGACCTGACGGTCCCAATCACTTCCCTTTCGAGATAGTGAGTGACCGGAGGCTGAAGGACGGAGAGACCTGTCGGTCCCAATCACTTCCCTTTCGAGATAGTGAGAGACCGGAGGCTGAGGGTCCGAGTACGCTCGGGGTTGAAGCGCACTCTCGGTGGCTACTAGCCATCCCAGGAGTGGGCAGAAACCAGAGTCCAATCGACCACGAAGGGTTGGCCATGCATGGTATAAAGCAGTAAAACACATCACAGGTATGGTATATGTACAAGAATGAAACTACCCTAATACAAGCATTCGTCATAGAGCAATACATGTCCAGTCATTGGCACTCGGCCATACACAGATACAGGACCCAGCCCAATACAAAATACATGGAAACAGGGAATAAAATACATGTCGACCCGACGAAGCGGGGAAACCCAAATGGAGGCGAGAGCGAGGACACTCGCCTAAATCACCGGAATGCTGAAAAGTCCGAAATCCATGGAACTCGCGCACGCGGGTTTTGAGAGTGAGACGCGGGGTCGCAGACGCGGAAGTCGCGTCGCGGGAATAGCAGACGCGGGAATAGCGGACGCGGAAGTAGCAGACGCATGAGTAGCAGACGCGGAATTCGCGTCGCATAGATGTCACAAACGCAAGGTCTGCGTTCAAGTCAGGACGCGAGGAGAACGCGGACGCGGACGTGGACGTGGGTTCTGCGTCGCGTTAACACAAGAAGAACACAGACGCGGGAATAGGCTCCGCGTCGTGTCAATACAGGAATGCGCGGATTGCGTTTAAGGAATTGCCTAGACGCGGGGTTGAGATCCGCGTCAGGAAACAAACAGAAAGGAGGGAAGGTGATTTCTTGGTGGTGGTGATGTTAGTGTTTGTCGTTGCAATTGTCACCGGAATGATTACCGGAATAATCATGCGATTACCGGAATAATCAACGGAGAGTTGCACTTGTCACCGGAATGATTACCGGAATAATCGTGAACGATTACCGGAATAATCAACGGAGAGTTGCAATTGTCACCGAAATGATTACCGGAATAATCGTGAACGATTACCGGAATAATCAACGGAGAGTTGCTTGCAATTGTCACCTGATTGGTAGTCAAAAGTGCATTTTTATCATCATATTTACCATCACATTTTCATATTTATTCATTTAATTCTGCACAATTATTAATATTTTGTGATTTATTGTGTGCAGGCCTCGAAATAATAAAAAGAAAGAAATAAAGCTTAAAGAGCCCAAAAGCCCAGATCCAAGCCCATATTTGAAGCCCAAGAGTCAAAGTGCAAATATCAATTGTCAAAGTGCAATTATGCAAGGGCTAAAGTTGCAATTATTAAAGTTGAGGGAAGGATAGAATTCTACCCAACCCTAAACTCGTGCAGGATGAGCATAAAAGCCAAAGATGAGAAGGAAATTCGTGGGAGGAAGATTTGAAGAAATCTGGATTAAGGGTAACTTGATTACCAAGTTATCTCGAAAATCCAGATTTAAAAGGCCAGGATTACAATTCCAGAAGCAGGCGCCCCTATAGACGGACCAGGAGAGGCCACGCGCCAAAGCGCGTGGCCAGAAGCCACCAGATTGCCGCGGAACCGCGGCAAAAGCCGCGGATCCGCGGCAATAATGATGAGATTAAATCCCAAATTTTGTGGGCAGTTTCGTCCCGGACTCTGTGGTCTTCTGCCCTATAAATATCACCTGCATTGCAATATACAGAGCGTCCAGAGGCGAGCCAAGGGCCAAAGTTAGGTTTTTTCTAGGGTTTCTTCCTTTGTAGTTAGATTTTCTTTTCTTTTTATTTTAAAGAGAGAGAGAGATGATTATATTGAGGGTGACACTGATGTATCTTCTCTTCTCTGCCATGGATTAAAGCAATAAAGGTATTATTTTGTTTTGTTTCTTATTTCTATGTTTTACTTTTATTCTTGTTTTCTATTTCTCTTTTCATCTCTGTGATTGGTGATGAGCATGCAAGCGATTACCGAACCATAAGTATACCGAAGATTGGGGTTCCAACGATATTCCATGGCGATGTTCTCCTCCTCGAGGCGTATCAACTCATGCTTGCCCAAGGCTTGATGACCTAATGCGACAACGGACTGAGTTCGATCCCAAGGTTCATATGTTCAACGCCTCCGAAAAACGGTAGAAAGTATTAGGTTTTCACTTATTTTCTCCAACTCAAGTAAGTTTTCTTTTCTTCTTTTTTATTTCTTTTTTGTAAATTAAATCCATCTCTCTCCATATTCTTTTCTTCGATCCATTGTAAATACCACAACTCATTGTAAATACCATCGTGACAATTAACTAAAAAAAAAAGATAAATTTTAGAGATTAACTTGCTTAACGCTTCTATCGCAGTCCCTCCTTGAGGATCACGACCCGCATAGCCTTGCTACCGCGGATTAGAACTGAGAACCTTGCACATCTATTCTTAATCTAATATTCTAACTTTTGTGTGCAGGAAAAATCAGTCAACAAATTGGCGCCGTTGCCGGGGAGGGACGGTAAGTTATTCTCTAATAAAAAAAAAATATTTTTTTATTAACTAATTCTTTATTCTTCTCTGTTGCAGGTTGCAGGTGAAGAAACAGGAACTTTGCAATTGCAGTGACATATAAGTGGACCTGGGCCCCTGCTCTCGAAAGCAGAGCCCAGGATCCCTCCAAATTGCCGCAGAAACGCGGCAAAAGCCGCGGATCTGCGGCAAAGAGGAGAGCACTACTGATCAGTTTTCTGCAGGGTCTCTGATTCTGCAAAATAATTCTGCTGCATTACTTAATTTCCTGTATTATTCACCCTATACCTGCTTAATAAGTCAACAGTAAAAAATTGGTTGTAATCGTTAAAAATTGATTAGACGTTTGCATATTAGGCACGTGTCTTTTCAATTATTTTTATTTACTGTTGAAGAGTGCTGGAAACGCAAGGTACGTACGCATTGCATGTAGAATAGGATTCATCTCTTGGTTGATTTTCTGCTTTGAGTGATTCTTATCTATTTATCTTGTACACTTGCACTAATTCATCTTAAGGGCATAACCCATTAACAAGATAAGGTGGGGATTTCATCACCCTTCCTTAGCCCAAAAATCATATCCCGAGCACTCACTAACCCAAGCCTAACTTAAAAATTAGTAGACGTTGGCCCTAGGGACATCTCGGACTCAATAGGAGATTATCCTAAGGGGGAACGGTGTTGGAAGTTGACTCCTGCCAAATCAGTGTCTAGGAAGGGGATTGAGGGCCGAAAGCCCGAAGTGTGGTGGTTATTTAATTAAGGAACGTCTTTGACGGAAAACCTCCCACCACTCTTGCCCTGACCTGGCTGATTAACTTGTGGTCAAAGTCTGCACCCTACCTCCTGTGGACGGTCTAACCAGTTAGGAGTCGTCTAGGTCATAGGTCTACCCTAACTTAGGTTAGAATTTTTCTTTTTTTTGTTTGTTTATTTCTTTGTTGTGTTGGTGTGATATGGCATATAAGAATAATTCCAATTTTAATCCATATTACACCCCTAACTATTATTCGGATATTACCAACCCGGCATACTCTAACTTTGACCAATCTAGTGTGCCGGAATGGTCTTATCCGAATGAATATAACCCACACCCCCCATCTTATGACTATAACTTTCATAATAATTTCAACTCGTCACAGAGTTCATGGGGTTTCGAGTCCCCGAGTCTAATTCTCAACCAAATTGTCCTCCATATCCATCTAGTCCACATTTTTTCCAAAATTCATACTCAGATCCACCCATTCAGAATAGAAATCCATCTATCTTGGAAATGATGAGTAGGAATGAGTCCAAGCAAAAATCACCATCAATTTTAGACATGATGATACGTGAGTCCACCGACTCACAAATTTATCACGATTACCCGTCCTATTTTCAAGTCCAATCAGAATATGATCCACCTATCGACTATGAAGGGATGCTAGCTGCCATGACTGAGGCTAAATTAGCCCGTGATCATGACATAGATTTGATGGTGGAATGCTTACACCGGCCGGCTGATTCTGATATCGATGACCACTTGATTAGAGCCGACGAACCAAGTTGCTTGGAACAACAAGTTTCTAATTCAGTACCATCTTGTGAACTTGCCGAAACTTCAAATTCTGATAATTTAGCAAGTTTTTCCTTTCCCGAATTAGAACTTGAATGTGACCTAGATTCTCAAATCTATGATCAAGTTCAAATTCCTGAATCATTATTGACTCCTGTTTTGTTACCCGACTTAGGTAATATTTTAGAGTCAGTTTTGATTCCCACATCTATCATTCCTGAACTTGAATCACCACCATTGAGTCACATTCCATTGTGGGAAGAAGATTGTGGACTTGAGTTTCAATTTCTTGACTTGGACCCAATTCTTGAACCTAGCCCGACTCCTGAGCCCTTACTTGATTTGAGCATCTTCCCTGAGTCGGTATTCGTTCCCGCACCTATAATGTCCAAGTCAATAATTCCATCCTTTCATACTCCATTTTGGGACAAGGAGGTTGAGACAATTAACTCTGAAATATATTATGAAATTTGGAAATTTGATGGGGTGAAAATTCTAAAAAATGATTATACATATATTTTAGTGGGTTATGTAAGGAAAGTTTCTGGTGGGTTCCACCAAATTATCTGTTATCTTGATTGGGCCGCATTTCGTGGACCAATTAGACCACCTCCGGAACCACCACCCTAAGGTAACTTCCGCCTTCCCTTGTTCTGTTTCATGCATATATGCATTCATTCATACATTGAGGACAATGCATGAGATAAGTGTGGGGGTGGGCTTTACTAACATACTAACATAGGTAGACACTAACAAAATTTGCTAATAAAAAAAAAAATTTTAAAAAAAAATGTTATAAAAAGGAAATATTTTGACTTATTTTTTGAAAGAAATCTAAGTTAGTTTTAAGGATTAGGAAAATCACGATTAGGATTTCTAAAAACTTGGTCAAAATAAATAAATTGTTTAAATTTTTAGGTATAGGAGAGAAATTGAATAAATAATTAGTCTTGATTTTTACCTTAATGAAATATGCATACCAAATGCATATCTAGGATTCTAAGACAAAGACCTTGTGCCTCATAAAAAAAAAAAAAAAAATCACCAATTAAGCTGATACATGTGCCTCAAGAAGCATAAGTATTCATGCCTAAAGGTGAGTAAATAAATAAAGTCCTTAGTTTTGTGGCCTAGTTCACTCGAATTTGAGTCCGCGGGGTGTTTTCTCACCTGGTGCCCTAAAGCCGACCGGTTTGGGAGCCATCGACTTTAAGTTCGTTACATGGGTGGATTAGAAAGCCTAAGAAGACTAAGAAATATAATATATGTATTAACACATCTAATAATCAATTAGTTAGGTATGAGGGCCTCAAGAAGCCTTGATACTTATACGAAAGAAAATTAGATGAGTTATACATGCCAAAAAAAAAAAAATTATATTAACACATCTAATAATCAATTAGTTAGGTATTAGGGCCTCAAGAAGCCTTGATACTTACACGAAAGAAAATTAGATGAAGTTATAAAAATAATAAAGAGGCATGAGAGTCCAAGTTAAGAAATTCCTAGTAAAAACATAAGGATGCATATGATTTTTGGTAACGAAAAAGACTATATTAGAAATTCAATTTAATCCTTACCTAAAATGAATAACAATTGACTTTATAAAGACTAGGTTTGAAGAATGAATAAAAATGAGGATCCTAAAACTTATAGACTACTTAGTCTCTTCAATAATAATTCAAATATTTTCCTTTTTATGGATTTTGTGGGTGTAATCCGCTGAAAACCCTCACGAGACAACACTCGTCCTCTAGGGTAACCTAGAGGTTTAACGGCTTGTTGCACGTGCTAAGTGCAATCGTGATTCCTACGAAAGTGAGTTAGCTTAGATTAACTTTTCATTTCTTTTTCTTTTTCTTTGTTTTTACTCGAGGACGAGCAAAAAGATAAGTGTGGGGGTGTGATTGGTAGTCAAAAGTGCATTTTTATCATCATATTTACCATCACATTTTCATATTTATTCATTTAATTCTGCACAATTATTAATATTTTGTGATTTATTGTGTGCAGGCCTCGAAATAATAAAAAGAAAGAAATAAGCTTAAAGAGCCCAAAAGCCCAGATCCAAGCCCATATTTGAAGCCCAAGAGTCAAAGTGCAAATATCAATTGTCAAAGTGCAATTATGCAAGGGCTAAAGTTGCAATTATTAAAGTTGAGGGAAGGATAGAATTCTACCCAACCCTAAACTCGTGCAGGATGAGCATAAAAGCCAAAGATGAGAAGGAAATTCGTGGGAGGAAGATTTGAAGAAATCTGGATTAAGGGTAACTTGATTACCAAGTTATCTCGAAAATCCAGATTTAAAAGGCCAGGATTACAATTCCAGAAGCAGGCGCCCCTATGGACGGACCAGGAGAGGCCACGCGCCAAAGCGCGTGGCCAGAAGCCACCAGATTGCCGCGGAACCGCGGCAAAAGCCGCGGATCCGCGGCAATAATGATGAGATTAAATCCCAAATTTTGTGGGCAGTTTCGTCCCGGACTCTGTGGTCTTCTGCCCTATAAATATCACCTGCATTGCAATATACAGAGCGTCCAGAGGCGAGCCAAGGGCCAAAGTTAGGTTTTTTCTAGGGTTTCTTCCTTTGTAGTTAGATTTTCTTTTCTTTTTATTTTAAAGAGAGAGAGAGATGATTATATTGAGGGTGACACTGATGTATCTTCTCTTCTCTGCCATGGATTAAAGCAATAAAGGTATTATTTTGTTTTGTTTCTTATTTCTATGTTTTACTTTTATTCTTGTTTTCTATTTCTCTTTTCATCTCTGTGATTGGTGATGAGCATGCAAGCGATTACCGAACCATAAGTATACCGAAGATTGGGGTTCCAACGATATTCCATGGCGATGTTCTCCTCCTCGAGGCGTATCAACTCATGCTTGCCCAAGGCTTGATGACCTAATGCGACAACGGACTGAGTTCGATCCCAAGGTTCATATGTTCAACGCCTCCGAAAAACGGTAGAAAGTATTAGGTTTTCACTTATTTTCTCCAACTCAAGTAAGTTTTCTTTTCTTCTTTTTTATTTCTTTTTTGTAAATTAAATCCATCTCTCTCCATATTCTTTTCTTCGATCCATTGTAAATACCACAACTCATTGTAAATACCATCGTGACAATTAACTAAAAAAAAAGATAAATTTTAGAGATTAACTTGCTTAACGCTTCTATCGCAGTCCCTCCTTGAGGATCACGACCCGCATAGCCTTGCTACCGCGGATTAGAACTGAGAACCTTGCACATCTATTCTTAATCTAATATTCTAACTTTTGTGTGCAGGAAAAATCAGTCAACATCACCGAAATGATTACCGGAATAATCGTGAACGATTACCGGAATAATCATCGGAGATATTGCCGACGAAGAAGAGCTCGGCACCAATCTAAAGGAGGTGGCCGGCCCTTAGAGAAGATGATGGGGTGGTGGTTTTGTGGAGGGTTTTGATGGTGGTGGTATTTTTGGAGAAGGTAAAGGAGAAGGTGGAGGCTTTGGTGGAGTTGTTGGAGTTTGTGGTGGTTTACATGGAGATGGAGGAGGAAGAAGATGAAGGTAAGGAGTTGGAGAAATTGTAGTGGTTGTTGTTGTGGTGGAAATGAAGGAGGAGTTGGTGGTGGTTAAGGCTTTGGTGAAGTGGTGAAGAGAAAAATGAAGTGGAAAGAAGAAGGAAAAGTATATATAGGATTTGGAATTGTGAAGGTGATGTAAAAATGGAAAGAGAGGGGGTTATTTGTAAAATGGGAGGTGAGGTGGCTCTCTTTGCCGAACTTGGTGATGGGAGAGGAGTTGGATATTTTGGAGAAGATATTTTTGGAGGAGGAGATATTTTGGAGATATTTTTGGAGGAAAGAAATGGAAGGATGGAGAAATTTGTAGAATTTGGTGGAAGGAAAGGAAGGAAAGAAAAAGGAAAAAGGAAAAGAAAATGAAAAGAGGAAGATATTTTCTTGGAAGAAAAAGGAAAAATAATTAGAGTGGCGGATTCCCGGGATTCGGTTGCGGATGCGGAAAACTTTCGGAAAAATACCGAAATCGTCCGAAAATCAAGTATCTCGGAACGACCCGCAAAAATTCTCAAAAATCAAGAATATTATTATAAGAATCATGGTGAAATTCGTTTTAAGAAATTCTTTATAGGTTTTAAAATAAAAATCCTGGAATCGGCCGTCAATATCGGTCGACGCCAAATCGGGCAGAAATTTGATAAATTCTAAAAATGCCCACAAAATTAATTAAGATAGTAAATATTATTCTAAGAACATATGCGAAAGCGGTTTCTCAAAATTTGACTCCATTTGTAAATTAAAAATTCAGAAGTCGGTCAGCGGTGCTGGTCGACACCGGTTTTGAAGATTTTCCATTTAATTCAGGAAAATTCCAGAAAATCATAGAAAATCTAAAATATGGGAAAATAATATTTGAAACTGAAATCGGTCAAATCTGATTACCAGAAAGACCAAATTGAGTAATACACTAGGATCGGGTCCTCGGTTCAGAGAAGGGCAGACTCTGAGTCCACGAATCCGGATCCAAGACAAAACGATCATATAAATAATTCATAATACAAAATAAATACAGGAAGTAAATCGAAAAATACTATCAAAAAATCTGAATACGCAACTAAGTACGTATTCTGGGAGCGGGGTGTTACAGGGCAAGACCCATCTCTCCGACTGGAGTAAAGAATGTCCCCGTCAGAGGGTTGTAACGCTCCAGAATCCCAAAGAAATTTTGAGAACTCGGTGGAATGTCATACTGCACGGCCCTGACCGCTTGGTACAATTCCACATGCTCCAGCAGACCTCCAAGATCGGCAAGGACAAAGCTCACCATCCTGCCCCACCAGTACTTCTCAGTGGAATGAATCCACCCGAGCGGACGGAAATCGACCGAAAAATCACCCCCCGCTTTCATGAATACATTGATGAAGGTGGTTCTGAGTTTAGGAGTTTCTCTTACTGGGTGATCGGACCTGAGCAGCCCAGGAAACAGGCCGAAAACCTCCTTCTCATGACTAGCATTATATACCCTCCTGGAGCCCAGGGTGCCGAGAGAAATTTCGGGGACAGGTCGGGTAATCTCCCATGCCATTGGCCGAGGGACAGACATGTGCTGGAGATAAGATAAGGGGTACATTCTCTCCATGTTGGGAAGAAAGAACCTTCTACCCTCTATCTGACGAAGCCATTTATAATCTCCATCATGCAAGGTATAACCACCCTCGCTAATTTTGTCCCCAAAGAAGAAGGCTAGCTTCTTCATCGGGACGCGCGAATTTGTCGTAAATGCCGCGTCAGTCATAAGTTCCCGGAGGGTCGCCAGGTCGACATTGGAGAGCTTTTCCTTCGATCCTTCGACTTATCGGCAGTCACGGGAGCAGTCCTTTGCAGCACAAAGGTTAAATCGCAGTCAACACCACCTACGTGCCCGAAGTGGCACTTCTTAGTAAGTGGGTCGGAGGAATGTCGCACTGCATAAGAAAATGACACTTAATCAAAAATCTAAACGAAAACGGTTAAGTGTCTATAATTCAGACGCAGAAGAGATACCAGACGCAGAGATTGTCAAAATCCGCGTCCGGACCCGAAGACCGTGAGGCCAACATGGAATCCGCGTTTTGAAAATTCAAGACTTATGAAAATTCTCTAGGTACTTGGACTCAGGCGCAAGATTCATGAAAACCAGCGTCTGATGCCACAAAACGCAAGAACCAAGTATGCGTCCGAATCTTTCACAATTAGAAACATTCTAAGTGATGAGTCCGGAACGCAAGGCTTACTGGGGCCTTGTGTTCAACAAACAAATGCATACTCGAGCAGATAAAAGCAGCAGGGTCATCAAACCCGCGCCTAGTTTATCAACTTAAAGACCGCCGCGTCTGAGAATCAAACACGATTTCGAATCTGCGTTGGCGAGTCTCCTTCAAAAAAGGGATTTTTAGAGTTACGAGAACTCTGTAAACCCTTTTAATTGACGAGTCTCCTTTAAAAAAGGGATTTTTAGAGTTACAAAGAACTCTGTAAACCCTTTTAATGGCGAGCATTAAGTCCAAAGGGCATTATACCTGAGATAGGGGCTTCCTGCATGGAGGAACCGCCCCTTTGAGTTTTGGCGACAACCGCCTTTGAAGACGAAGCAGTTTGCTTGGCCTTGGGCGCCATTGCGAGTCAAGAATCTGATGTTAGATGGAAGAAGAGAGAACAAAGAAGTTCTTTTCTCAAACCCTAACAAAGGCGCTCGTAGACGAAGGAGAGACTAATGATGACTCTCTCGACGACTGTTGCCATTTATAGGCACGATGATTCGCAAAGATACGCGGCGCTTGGCTCGACGTCGAATCACCGCCTGACGCGTGGACAGTGCATTTAATGCAGCATGAAGTTCGCACGTCAGAAAAGAAGGTGTCCCGTCGGTTCTACAGGACACGTGGTAGTGCACTCATGGCATGGCACGGATTCGCACTCAACAGTCGCGCCTCTTCAATGGACGCATCTTTCCAGCACGGCCATAGCTGCGTCCAGAAAGTCGCGTCTTTACTCCAAAAAGATGCGTTTCTCTGAAGTTCGCATCCTTCCAACCCAGCCAAAAATCGTGTCTGCCTTATGGAATAACAGTCGTGTTTTCATTCCTAAAGATGCACCCTATGAAAGTCGCGTCTTTTAAGCAGTACTATCCCTGCGTCTCAAAAGAACTGGCGTTCAGTCCTCGCTTCTGTAAAATAGTTCAACAGTACACTGGCCTAAGCAGACGACCATCCACTCCTGGCGTAAAGTTTACCCACGACAGACTTAAAGTAATCGGGGAGGTTTAGACTGTGTATCTAGACACTCAACACGATCAACTTTGGCGGCTTCAAAGAGTTCCACAGTACACTCACGAAGACCATACTCCAGATAAGATCAACCCAGAGTATTGACAGTCCAGTCATAAGGGTGAGATTAGCTAGAGTCCAAAGTATTTCGAAATCCGTCCCACTTAACTGCGGAATGTTGAAAACTTTGGAGGGGGTTCTGTAGGCTGTCTAAAAATCACTAAAAGATAAGCCATTAAAAAGCAGAATTCCAAGTTCTAGACGCAAGGCTAATATTGCCCGCGTCTCAACATCAAGGCGCGAGGGTCCAAACCCGCGTCTCAGCATCAAGGCGCGAGGCCCGACACCCGCGTCTCAGTATCAAGGCGCGAGGCTCGACACCCGCGTTTCAGTATCAAGGCGCGAGGCTTGACACCCGCGTCTCAACATCAAGGCGCGAGGGTCCAAACCCGCATCTCAGCATCAAGGCGCGAGGGTCCAAACCCGCGTCTCAGCATCAAGGCGCGAGGCTCGATACCCGCGTCTCAGTATCAAGGCGCGAGGGTCGAAACCCGCGCCTCGGTTATAACTGCCCTGGTTATGGGGCCAGTCACCGCCCACATAACGGGAAGTTAACCCCTCATTGTGGAGTGTTTTTACGGGGCACGTTCACCCCTGAAACCTCTATAAATAGCCCAGTTGCTACGAGGGATGGGCATCCAGGATCGATCAGAAGAAAAGAGAAAGAGAGACACACAGAGAGAGTTTAGCTCTTTAGCTAACTTGCTGCGTATAAGTTACCTTTGCTTATCATCTCTTTGAGAGTTTTAGTAGACAGAGCTGTGTTACTCCGTCTGCCATCCGAAGAGAAGACCCCCGAAAAGTCTCGACGTTCACCTGGTCAACGGAGAACAAGATTCACTCTCCATCGCCACTTGAAGAACCCAGCATTAAACAAAGGGAGGATTCAAGACTCAACATCCTCCCTCCCTTGTAACTGGAGTATCAGTCCGTTGTAATTTTTCAATTGATTCACGAAAATCTTACACGAGCTTATATATTTTCCCACGCGTACAGTACCTTCTTCAAATACCCCTTCTGTGTCAAGCTAACCTTGCTTCTCTTCCAGTCTCACTCAATTTTCATGCATAGCACATTCTTTGCTTCACCTAGATCTTTCATCTCAAATTTGAAAGATAAGTCTTTCTTCAATTTATCAATAATAGATCTGCTCTTAGAAGCGATGAGTATATCATCCACATACAAGAGTAGATAAATGTACTCACCACCATGTAGCTTATTGTAATATACACATGGGTCGTAATGGCTTCCTGTGTACCTCTTTTCTCTTATGAAACTATCGATGCGCTTGTACCACTGCTTTAGAGATTGCATTATTCCATACAATGATTTCTTCAGTTTGCATACCATATTCTCCTTCCTGTAGTTTTGAAACCCGTTAGCTGAGATATGTAGATCTCCTCTTCAAGATCGTCATGGAGAAAGACGGTCTTCACATCAAGCTGATCAAGTTTCAACTCGCACTATGCTGTCAGTACCAACAAAATCTGAATAGACAAGTGTTTTACAACAAGTGAGAATACCTCGTTGTAGTTATGTCTTCTCATTGAGCGCAGCCTTTAGCTACCAATCTGGCTTTATAGAGTACAATATCACCATATGAAAATCCTTGTTTCTTTACAAATACTCACTTACAACCGATTGCTTTCTTTCCCTTGGGCAACTCTGATAGTTCCTAATTGCCATTCTTGTGTAGAGAACTCATCTCTTTTATCATGCCATCCTTCCACATGTTGGACACTGAACTGATTTCAGCTTTCTTATAAGTAGACGAAATTGCCTCCTCAACGATTGAGAGAGCATAGGTCATGATCATGTTAGTAGTGAGCCAACTGGGCTTACGTGGATTTCTCCGGGTTCTTCCAACTGCAATGGATTCTTGAACATTACTTATAGCCTGTCCTTGATCCTCATCATTATCAACATCTTGTTTAGCTACCTGATCACCTCTCTGTGTCACTAAAGGTATGACCTGAAATGATACTGATCTTTTTAGAGACCGTGAAGTAGCATCATTCTCCAACTACTGCAATCCTGTTGGCTGTCTCACTCTCCACATGCTGAGAGTTTGTAGGCTTTACCATTGAAGCCCCATCAAACGTGACGCTCTACTCAAGATAAATTTCATGTCCTTTGGATCTCAAATTTTATAACTTTTTACTCCTTTCTTGAATCCTACAAACACACATTTTCTCGCCCTTGGGTCCAACTTGTCTTTCTTGATATGATAGTAGGTCGGACACCCAAATACCCAGAGCAAATCATAATCCTAAGCAACTTTTCTGACCAAACCTCTAGAGGAGTTTTACCTCCTATTGCAGACGAAAGCAACCTGTTAATGAGATGGGAAGCATACACCAATACCTCAGCCCAAAAAGATTTCAATATGCTGGCATTGGATAACATGCAATGGACCTTCTCTAGCATGGTCATGTTCATCTTGTTATCCACCCCATTTTGTTGTGGTATTTCTCTTACTGTGAAGTGCCTTTCTATGCCCTCATCGCGACATAGCTGTAGGAAAGGATCGCTTGTATACTCTCCTCTATTGTCTGAACGGTCCTTGATCTTTCTTCCTATATTCTTTTCCATGTTCATCTTCCACTCCACAATAACTCATTGACTTCCCTTTGTGCTTCATGGTATATACCCAACATCGCTTAGAGTAATCATCTATAAAAGACACAAAGTAATGGTAACCACCAATAGATGTCGTCTTGGTAGGTCTCCGACATTTTTGTGAACATAATCCAGATCCCTCAGTGCAATGAGTTACGGTGCAAAATCTCACATTGTTCTTCTTTTTGATGATGCAATGTTAACAAAATTTCAATTTGCAGGTGAT